>RJWJ010001492.1:0-28874 GCA_004363605.1 Indri indri
AGGTCTTCCTTGCTGACCCTTCATGTGTTGCCAACTCATTAAATGTTGGGGCTCCTGGTCCTCTTATTTTCTTCTTACTTTTATGCCTTTTCCGTGGGCAGCCTCATTAACGCTCCTTGCTACATACATGCTAAAGATTTCTAAATCTGTTCTTGCCCCCTACATCGTTTCCTTGAACCACACATTCAAATTTCTGACTGCTGGTTGCTCCACAGCTATTGCAAATGCCACATATCCAGTACTGACCTCATTTTATGCACTCTTTCTCACAAATTGGAGGATTTCATATAAATATCTGTTTTTCCAGTGTCTTAAAAAGTTAGAAAATCTGATGATACTGAACCCACATGTTAACAACTGAGGGTGGAGCTGAGGAGTAGCTGCCCCCTTTGCATGAGGCCTATGGTCTGTTGTTCACAACCCTTACTGCTCCTCACTGTCTTGCCCCTGTCTGACCCCACACAATATGTTTCTGGCCTGGCCCCTGTAGGTGTTCCAGTTTGTGATCACTGATCTAGGCCATACTAGATCACCTGTTGAATTAAGAGATAGATGAATTAAAGAAGAAATAGTGTCATTCTTTTCCGTTTAGGCTGGAATTACCTGATTTTATTGAATCCTGGCTCCACCAGTTACTAAACTGATTGCAACTTTGTGTAAGTTACTTAACCACTCTGTGCCTCAGTTAACTCATCTATAAAATAGTGATAACAATATAGTAGTCCCCCCTTAATCCACAGTTTCAGTTACCTCTGGTCAACCGCAGTCTGAAAATATTAAATGGAAAATTCCAGAACTAAACTATTGATAGGTTTTAAATTGTACACTCTCTGAATTGGGTGATGAAATCTTGCACTGTCCCACTTTGTCAGCCCAGGATGTGAATCATTCCTTTGTCCAGCGTATCCACTCTGTAGACACCACCTACTCATTAGTCACTTTGGAGCCTAAAACAGACAGATTGACCGTTGCAGTATCACAGTGCTTGTGTTCAAGAAACCCTTATTTGACATAATCGTGGCCCCAAAGCACAAGAGTAGTGATGCTGGCAATTTGAATATGCCAAAGAGAAGTTGTAAAGTGCTTCCTTAAGTGAAAAAAGGTGAAAGTTCTCGACTTAATAAGGAAAGGAAAAATAATTGTATGCTAAAGTTGCTAAGATCTATGGTAAGAATCTTCTATCTAGGAAATTGTGAAGAAAGAAAAAGAAATTCATGCTACTTTTGCCCTTGCACCTCAAACTGCAAAAATTACCACCACAGTGCATGATAAATGCTTAATTAAGATGGAAAAGGCATTAATTTGTGGGTGGAAGATATAAACAGAAACATGTTCCAATTTACAGCAATGTGTTGTGCCAGAGAGCATTGAGGCTATACAAAGACTTTGGCAAGAGATACCCCGAAACAAACGACACCACGCCATTTACTACAAGTAAGGGATGGTCACACGGATTCAGAAATACACAAAGTCAATAGTAGCCCAACACTAGATCACACAGCCTTCATTTACCTCACTTCATCTCATCACACAGGCATTGTATCATTTTGCATCATCACTAGAAAAAGAAGAATGAGTATAGTACAATAAGACATTTTGAGAGATACCACATTTACATAACTTTTATTATAGTAAATTTTAATAATTGTTCTATTTTATTATTGTTATTAATCCCTTACTGTGCCTAATTTGTAAGTCAAACTTTATCAAAAGTATGTAGTTATAGGAAATAAAATAGTATATATAGGGTTTGGTACTATTTGTGGTTTTAGGCACCCACTAGAAGTCTTGGAAAGTATCCTCTGAAGACAAGGGGGGACCACTGTAGTAGCTACTCACAAGTTGTGAATGACCTAAAGCGCATAGGCAACTGAGAGCAATGCCCAACACATAGTAAACCATAGCGTTTGCTGCCTCAACTCCTACTGTTTCAGATCCTCTCTTCTGGATTTTATAACATAGTTTCCAAAAATGTTTCTAAAAGAAGATTGTTTCATAAGATTTTAGAAAAGATTTTAGAATAGATTTAATCTGGCTCATGACCTATAAAGAATACAACTCAGGGGACCGGGCGCAGTGGCTCATGCCTGTAATTGTAGCTCTCTGGGAGGCTGAGGCAGTAGGATTGCTTGCACTCAGGAGTTCAAGACCAGCCTGAGCAAGAACGAGACCCTGTTTCTAGTGAAGTAGAAAAATTAGCCCAGTGTGGTGGTGTGCGCCTGTAGTCTCAGCTACTTGGGAGGCTGACGCAGGAGGATCACTTGAACCCAGGAGTCTGAGGTTGCAGTGAGCTATGATGATGCCACTGCTCTCTTCTACCCAGGGTGACAGAGCGAGACTCTGTCTCAAAAAAATAGAACTCTGATTGTGGAAAACAATGCGAATGTACTTTTTCATTACTAAGAAGTGATATTTCAAATAGAAGTTCAGTTTTGGCACCTGAAAGTAGTGAGAATGAATAGGCCCAAATGGAACTGACAAACACCCCATACCAATACCTTTCATGATGGCTTGGCTAGAGTTTTTCTGTATGTGAAATCCATACCCAGTCAAAGGTGAAAGTTATTGTTTGACCCTACTCTGAATTTCCCACGTGACTTTGAACAGCGATACCAAAACGTCTTCCATATGGCTGTTCTTTTGCCAGGAATCCTGTCCTCATGTCACAAAGCGTGTTCTTACTTCCCTGTCAAGAATTATTTTCAGTGGCACTTCTGCGAAGTCTTCTCTGATGCTTTCTCCTCGATTGTTCGCACTTACATTGAGTTGTGACAGTTGACACATCTGTTTCTCTTGCAGTGAATTCCTCGAATTCTGGAACTACCTCTTATATATTTAACTGGAGAGGATGTAGTTACAGGCTCAGGCTCTGATGCTGGGCTGCCTATATTTAAATACTGACTCTGCCACTAATGGGCTTTATGGCCTGGGGACAGGCGCTGGATCTCTTTGAACCTCAATTTCCTCATCTACGGCATGGAGATAACAGTAGTATATCATAGGGTCGTTGTGAGGATTAAATGAATTAATATTTGTAAAACTATTTGGAACAGTGGCACATGGAAGGCATTTAATAAATGGTACTGATTATTATTGTTGTTGCTATTGACTTGATTTTTCTTTATTTCCAGATTGTATCTCTAGTTTCCTCTAATTGCTCGATTTACTCAGCATTGCAATTAATGACAAATCTAATTTTACTGCTTTTTGCTTCTTCTTGCTTCAAGAACTAACCTTTCTGGTCATTAGCAAGGCTTTTAGAGTGCCATTTCTCATTTGCTGTGGACATGACATAAAAAAACTTCCCACTAGGTTTTCTATCTGCTGCTTTGCTAGCAATCAGCCTATTGGGAACATTTTATTAACCCTTTATTAGACTATTGTTTTACTTCCTTTGCCTAGATGAGCACTGTCCAAGTGGAAATACAAAGCAAGCAGCATGTGACTATCTAATACCTATGAAATAGACAATCAGCGAGATTTTACAACAGACCATATTTTACATTCTTGCTGACCGCTGTGCATACCTAGATCTCTTGTGCCTTGCAGATGTGCTTTGTCTAGCTGATTCTCATTGTAACTCTTCTGGATAGCTAATAATAATAATAATAATAGCTAATTCAGGGAGGCTCATTTATAATTCATTATATGATCATCTCTGGAAATGTAAACTTTTATATTATTGTTATGTAGGTCTGACAGGACAACTATGGATTGAAGATCTGTTCTATTAAAAAGGGCTATCTTGAAGATAAATCTTTAAAGACTCCAGCCTTTGAGGAACTAAGGCTACCCTTGATGGACAGTGGAAGGAATCACATGTGAAATTCCTTGAATAAAAATTTATTGACTTTAAATAATTTTGCCTAATGCCATACTAAAAAAACAACTATTTTTACACTGTTAAAAAAAGAAGTAACCTTTCAACATATTTAATGTAAGAATCACAATCTGATCCTACAGAGATAGAACATTGCCAAATGAGACACTAAATGTCTAGTATTGGCAAAAGGTGCATAGCCCTCTTCCACTTTTTTTTTTTTTAGCTTATCCTGTAACTCCTCTCTACTCCCTGATATGACAACTCTTGATCAATAAATTGATTCCCTTTCATTTCTGTACTCCACTCCCATTCCCTTCTACCTACTCTGACTATAATGTGTGTAATATATATATCTGTTTGTATTTCATTAGTAAAGATGTTCATCTCACCCCATTACATCACCAGGTACTTACCATCAACATGGCTTGTAATTCATGATGTTAAATTTGATCTTTTAATTAAAGTGGTGTTTGCCAGGTTTCTTCACTATAAAGTTTTCCCTCCCTTTCCATACTTATTTCTTTTTTTTTTTTTTCCTTTTTTTTTTTTTTCGTCACAGGGTCTCGCTCTGTCACCCAGGTTGGAGTGCAGTGGCACCATCATAGCTCACTGTAACCTCGAAATCAAAGGAAGAGAATTAATCTCCAGCTCCTGGAGAGAAGAGTGTCTATATACATTCTTTAGAGTTCTTCTATAAGGATGATTTCCCCCTTTACCATTTATTTACTTATTCAATAATTTTATATTATTATAGACTCCTGCATATTTATTTATTTATTTATTTTACTGTTATTTGCATTTATTTTATGCTGAATCTATTTCCATGCCATAAGTTTTTGTTTCTTCAGTTTCTTCCGAGATGTCTTTTTCTTCCATGCAACTTTCTCATCTGGTTTTGGAACAATTTGTTCTTTTTCAGTAAGGGTCATCTTAATGTGACAAAGAGAACTTATGTATGGATTCATCCGACCATGAGCTCTGTAAGTATCTTGGGTGCTTTGTTCACCAGGATATGCTCAAGGACCAGAGAATGTGTATCTAAACCCAAAAGTTCAGCGTTACTCTGCATTTTTAAGCATGTGCAGCAAAAATTCAGCACTCTTTTAGGGGCCACTGACCCTGCATCCAGCCCTACTGTTTGGCCTGGGCACACCTACCTACATCACAATTGTAACATTGGAATGGTGTTTCTATAAAGTGATATATTTCAGATATACTTTTGTATATGCATACCCTTGATGGCCTGGGCAGTTTCATGGGTGTCCTTAAAGTGAACATGAAGATTTGAACCTCTTGATTTGCATGACTTTGTGGATTTTTCTGGGTCAAGTGAGCAGTGAACCATTTTCACAGATCCCCTCAGGCCACTTAGGGGGAAGAGCCATGGATATTTATTTTATTCTTTGGGTTATAATCCAATACCATCATTATTTTGTTGCTGAAATTGTTTCAGCTTTGGCCATTGGGGACTCTTTCAGATTGGCTCTGGTATCCTTTTGATCTCTCTCTCTCCTATTTTTATTTTATTTTTTCAAACTTCTTTCCTTTCTGGCATTATGAGATATTCCAAACTCATCTTGTATTTTCCCTCCTTTAATTGGAAAACGGTATTTAGAAACCAAGATTTGTGTGCTGGGCATGCTCGTTGCTACCACTGCATCTAGGCCCCCTCAATGGACAAAGCTAGGAAGCATATGTATGTGTATTAACTTATGTATACACGCATCTCTGTATATCATCTATCTCTCTATCATCTATCTACCTATAAACATGAATTTATACTGGTATCTGTGGCCCTAATCTAGCACCACACGGTTCATTCCAGCCTTCTCCCCATGCTTATTTGTGACTTTTTCTCCGATAGTGAGAGACCTGGCTCCCATTACCTATAATTATTTACTTATTTGCTCAACCCTAGTATTATGAGTTTGGTTGTGTCACCCTGAAATTCGTATATTAAAGTCCTAACCCCCAGAACCTAATAATGTGACCTTATCTAGAGATAGGGGTCTTTACAGAGATAATGAAGTTAAAATGAGTTAATTAGAGTGGGCCCTAATTTGACTGATGTCCTTATTGAAAAGGAAAATGTGAAAACGGACACACATAGAGGGAAGACAATGGGAAGAAGATGGCCGTCTACAAGTCAAGGAGAGAGGCCTGGAGCGGATCCTTTCCTCACAGCCCTCATAAGGGACCACATCTGCCAACAACTTGATTTCAGATTTCTAGTTTCCAGAACTGTGAGAAAATAAATTGCTGTTGCTAAAGCCACCCAGTTTCCCAGTTCAGCACTTTATTATGGCAGCTCTAGCAAACTAATACAGATTTTCTAGTTAAACAGGTAAATCAGTTTCAGAATTGCTATTGCCTACCCCTATGAGAAGCAAATTTACTGACTGTAGTATAATGTTTATGTTTAGTTCTTTTTTACCTTTAGTCTAGTCAAAACATTGTTTTCCAAAGTCTTCTACTTTTTTACTTAACCCCTCACTGAGATTATATATTTGTAATACAGTTAGATTAATTTGTCAGTCTGCATTCCATCCTAGGATCCCTCAACATCTGGAGGATTTTTAAAAATTCGAATATACCAATGGATTTTGACAAATGAGTAAAGTCATATATCCACTACCTATAGAATACAGAACAATTCCATTATCTTAAAAAAAAAATCCCCTCTGCAACTCCTTTGAAGTCAACTCTTCATCTCTCCTCCAACCCCTGGCAACCACTGATGTTTCCTATCTGTATAGCTTTGCTTTTTACACGTATGTTGCATAAATGGAATGGTAATACATAGGCTTTTGAATCTGACTTCTTTCACTTAGGAAAAACGCATTTGAGATTCATCCATGTTTTTTGGTGAATTAGATGCTTGCTCCTTTTTATTTCTGACTAGTATTCCGTTGTATGGATGCACCATTGTTTATTTATCTACTCATCTGTAGGAAGACATCTTGGTTGTTTCCTTGTTTTGGCAATTAGGAATAAAGTCGCTATAAACATTTACATCCAGGTGTGTGTGTGTGTGTGTGTGTGTGTGTGTGTGTGTGTGTGTGTTTATACATAAATTTTCAATTCATTTGGGTACATACTTAGTAGTAAGATTACTGTGTCATACGGTGAGTATATATTAAACTTTTGAAGAAACTGCCAAACTGTCTTCTAAAGTGACTGGACTATTTTGCATTCCCACCAGCAATGAATTAAAGTTCCTGTTGTTCTATGTCTTTGTCAGCATTTTGTACCACTAGATATTTTTATTTATTTATTTATTTTGAGATATGGTCCCTGTTGCCCATGCTAGAATGAAGTGGCGTAATTATAGCTCACTGCAACCACAAACTCCTGGGCTCAAGCAATCCTCTCACCATGTCCTCCCAAGGTGCTAGGATTGCAAGTGTGAGCCACTGTGCCCAGTCCTAGATATTTTTAAATTTGAGCAATTCTAATAGGTGTGTAAAGGTATCTCATTGTGGTTTTATTTTGCAAGCACTGCATTTTAAGGAGTTCTCAATATTGCCATATTATATTCAATGTTTTGCCTCGTAATACTCCATGATGTGCATCCACTACATTTCACTTCAATTCTCTTGATAATGGCCGCTCTGATTGTCTTCAAATTATACTATGTAACTTGTTTTCTTTATTCATTATTATTTCAAAGATATCTATTAGTTTGGTGCAAAAGTAATCGTGGTTTTAGCATTGTTGAAATTTGCCATTTGATATTGGAATGTATTCTTAAATAAATGTGGTTATATTATACATCATTTTAATGTACATTTATTGCTTTTTTTTGCTAATGACTTATTACTTGCTGTTTATTTTATATTTACTTTAGACTATAGAAATGATGCTAGACAAAAAGCAAATTCAAGCAATTTTCTTATTTGAGTTCAAAATGAGTCATAAAGCAGTGGGGACAACTAGCAACATCAACAATGCATTTGGCCCAGGAACTGCTAATGAACGTACAGTGCAGTGGTGGTTCAAGAAGTTTTGCAAGGAGACGACAGCCTTGAAGATGAGGAGCGCAGTGGCCAGCCATTAGAAGTTGACGGTGATCAATTTTGAGAGCAATCATCGAAGCTGATCTTCTTATGGCTACACCAAAAGTTGCCAAAGAACTAAACATTGGCCATTCTATGATCATTTGGCATTTGAAGCAAATTGGAAAGGTGAAAAAGCTTGATAAGTGGGTGCCTCATGAGCTGACCGAAAATCAAAAAAATCATCGAGGTTGGGCACAGTGGCTCATGCCTGTAATCCTAGCACTCTGGGAGGCCAAGGAGGGAGGATCACTTGAGGTCAGGAATTCAAGACCAGCCTGAGCAAGAGTGAGATCCCATCTCTACTAAAAATAGAAAAAATTAGCTGAGCATGGTGGCATGCACCTGTAGTCCTAGCTACTAGGGAGGCTGAGGCAGGAAGATCACTTGAGCCCAGGAGTTTGAAGTTTCTGTGAGCTAGGCTGATGCCAAGGCACTCTAGCCGGGGCAACGGAGTGAGATTCTGTCTCAAAAAAAAAAGAAAAAAAAATTGTCGTTTTGAAGTGTCGTCGTTTCTTCTTCTATTCAACAACAATGAAACATTTCTTAATCAGATTGGGATGTGCCACAAAAAGCGGATTTTATACAACAACCTGTGATAACTAGCTCAGTGGTTGGACTGAGAAGCTCCAAAGCAATCCCAAAGCCAAACTTGCACCAAAAAAAGGTCTTGGTCACTGTTTGGTGGCCTGCTGCCAGTATGATCCACTACAGCTTTCTGAATCCCAGCAAAACCATTACATCTGAGAAGTATGCTCAGCAAATCAATGAGATGCACCGAAAACTGCAATGCCTGCAGCCAGCATTGGTCAACAGAAAGGGCCCAATTCTTCTCCACGACAGTGCCTGACTGCATGTTGCACAACTAACGCTTCAAAAGTCGACCGAATTGGGCTATGCAGTTTTGCCTCATCCACCATATTCACCTGTCCTCTCGCCAACCAACTACCCTTCTTCAAGCATCTCAACAACTTTTTGCAGGGAAAATGCCTCCACAACCAGCAGGATGCAGAAAATGCTTTCCAAGAATTCGTGGAATCCCAAAGCACGAATTTTTATGCTACAGGAATAAACAAACTTATTTCTCATTGGCAAAAATG
Source organism: Indri indri (assembly GCA_004363605.1). NCBI lineage: Eukaryota > Metazoa > Chordata > Mammalia > Primates > Indriidae > Indri > Indri indri. Next base: position 8,979 of record RJWJ010001492.1, read on the forward strand.
TGTTGATTATAATGGTTCCTACTTTTATTAATAAAGATGTGTTTGAGCCTAGTAAGAGTGATTTAAAATTCTCAGTCCAAAACCGCAATTACTTTTGCACCAACCTAATATCTGTCTATCTATCTATCTATTTTTTGAGACAAGATCTGACTCTATCGCCCCAGTTCACTGCAACCTTAAACTCCTGGGCTCAGGTGACGAGAGATTCATCAATCTCCTGCCTCAGCCTCCCAAGTAGTTGGGACTATAGGTGCATACTACCAAACCCGGCTAATTTTTTCTATTTTTACTAGAGTTGGGGTCTCACTCTTGCTCAGGTGAGTTCCCGACCTCTGGCCATACGCTTTCCTCGGCCTTCTAGAGTGCTAGGATTATAGGCATGAGCCACCATGCTGGCCAGACATATATTTTAGAGCAATAACTTTGGTAGATCAGAGCAGAGTAAAAGACTGATATTAAGAAGTCCAATTGTGAGGCTATTGCAAATGTCTCAGGTAAGAAATACTGAAGGTCCACACAAAGACATGACCTATTTTCTACCTAAGTGGTCTATCTGTGAGAAACATGAAAAATAAAATAAAATCTGGGAATGTAGAACCATATTTGGTATGTGAAAAACAAAAAAATAACCCCAACCATAATAAAAAGGCAATAAGGGGTCCTTGTGGTAATGCAACTGTATCTCGACTGTGGCGATAGACATATAAACCCACAATGATAAATTGTATAAAACCAAATACACAAACACACACAGATGGATCTAAGTGAAACTGGGGAAATCCGAATAAGATTATGGATTTTTGTTACTATTGTGGTAAACTGGATAAAGTTTACACAGCTCTCTTTGTATTATTTCATGTAATTCCATGTGAATCTCTAATTATCACAAAAAATTTCAGTTAGATGATAGAAAAATAAAGATATTTTTAAACAACAACAAAAAAAACCCATTATTAATCCATTTTTGGATGTAAAGGGAGAAATTTAAGACATCTTGTTCTTAATTCCCCATTGGAATCTGATTAATTTTACATTGCGTTTATAAATTAATTGGGAAAAATGAGGAAAAACCAATAGATCTAAAACTAAGATGGTTATTTAAATGTATCTTGTGTAGTTTCTAGATAATAATTATTATTGGATCTCTTAGATGTTTTACCTACAGATTAATTGAGAGGGCAGAAAATAAATATTTATTGTGCACTTAAAGTGCAAGTCATTGCTCTGGGGCCTTACATACAGTTCTCTATTTCCTGATAATAAAGAGGCAGGTTTTATTAGAATTACTAATACATTTTTCAAATAGGAAGACAGAGGCTCAGAGTGGGTAAGTACTTTTGCAAGGTCACAGAGTGTTTTTGGTAACAGCTTATATGCCTATCTGATTTTAAAGCCTGTGCTTTTCTGTGTTACTTAGGGGCTGAAATATAGACATAAGCACATTTAAGATACCATCTCTGTCATTGACTTGTTTTGTTGATCTCTACAGTGTCTGTAATCCAGTATTTAGAAATGTTGAATATAATATTTTTCTGGTATTGGTGTGGATTATTTCAGTTCAGAAAAATGTGTTTTAAAATTTGTGACTGGATGGCTTTTAATAAAATATTTCACAAAACAGTGCCAGGTACTATCAGAAGACTTCACAGGAATTCCTTCAACCTTAAATAGAACAAAAACAAAACCAACACCTTAGGAAGAGGTTGATAATGGTTAATTTTATTGAGTGTTTACTGTGTGTTGGGCACCACGTTAAGCAACCTACATGCTTTATTTAAAATTTCCCAACAACCCTATGAGGAATATACATTTATTGTCCTCATTTTACAGATGTGGAAACTGAAACTTGGGGTAGTTAAGTGACTTATCCAAAGTTACATAGCTATTAAGTGGTAGAATAAAACTTTAGCTGTGTGATTCCAATGCCATATCTCTAAACCTGTATGCTCCACTGCTATAAAAATCTATAAAATAAAAATCTAGTACTAACAGGGGATGAAGAAAAAAAGGAGCTTCAATTTTAGAATATGTTTTAGCTGAGTGAGCATGAAAAAAACAGCTTCAACTGAAAGTTTAGCATGGGCCAAGATCAGCGACCAGGGCCACCATTTATTATAATTAAATCAGATAAGTTAACTACATTGTGTGATTTTTTTGGGTATTAGAGGGGTCAATATGAAAAGCTCAAAGGTATTTTCAGGTCAGCTGCCTTCTACTCATTTGTTTCATTTTATTTTCTTTAAAGCTTTTTCACTTACCCATACTGGAAATTGTTTCCTTTACTTGTTTATCATTTGTCTCACCTCACTAGAATATAAGTTTAATAAAATTAAGAACCTTGTCTTTCTTGTTCAATGCTGAATTTTCAGTGTTTCCAGTCATGCCTGAATATAAGTATTTGTTGAAGGAACGCATAATCATTTATGATTAGCTTTTCCTAGACTTCATTGGCAAAGATCTAGATTTACAAACTGTGGTTCCAAAGACCATATTACAAAGTCATGCATTATTAGCAATTTTTCATTGTTTAGTTTCTCAGATTGGCTAGGATACACTGAAAGGAGAGGAACAAGCTGCAGAAAAGGGGGAAAGAGCATATAAATTGGTATTGATAAGCCCTTAATTATGGGGATGGGAGATTGAACCTAAGAAATTCAGAAACTTATGGCCATGAAGTGCCCGAAATTGATGAGGCTCTCTAAGTAAGATAAAAACCATCATGAAGGCTAACTTCTCAATTTTATCTCAGTTCTACTACCATAAAGGTTTATGGAAAGGAGGTGATAGTTATTCAGCTCGTTTTTAATATGCTAATTACCTTGCATTGTGCATAGCTTTGATTAGAATGCAATACTCTTGAAGAGGCAGTGCCAAGTTTATGTACATACTGAGCACTGGTCTGCCTTGTTTATATACAGCGGTTTCTTCCTGAAGAGCATTATTTTATTTATTTAATTTGTTATTTATTGTATACACGCAGTATACATAAAATAAATATATAGGTACAGTATATATAAAATAGATACATATGTATTTTCACTATGTTGCCAGGGCCAGACTCGAACTTCTGAGCTCAAGCGTCTTCCCACCTCCGCCTCCCCAGCAGCTGGAACTACAGGCACAAGCCACTCCCCCCCTCCCCCCCACCTCACCAGCGATTATTGATGCTATTATAATCCTTGTTAGCATTACATCATTGTTGAGTAGGGCACATACGAAGAAAGAAGGTTGAGAAAAACAAAAGAATTACATATGAAAAACAAAAATGAATGAGTAACTGAGATGTCTTTAGTGTCTAGTTGGAAAGGCAATTAATTTCAATCAGGTTGGGGAGTGCCAAGGAAAAAAATGGAATCCTCTAAAGTGGAAGACACAGTTGCTAAACTTGAGGGTTACAATAGAGGACTTCAGGCAGTTTGAAGTTTCAAGAAATACAACATTTAGAGAAGAGGTTGTCAAACTTTTTGGTCTCGGGATCCCTGTATGCTCTTAAAAACTGAGGACCCCCAAGAACTTTTATGTGCGTTACAGATACTTACATTTATCATATTACAAATTAAAACAGAATTTTTGAGTATTATTTATTACTTTATTTAAAAACAATAAAGCAATCAAATGTTTACATAAAATAGCTTTTTAAATTAAAAATAACTAATCCCCTTTCCCCAGTCGAGTTTTTGCAAATCTCTTTTAACGTCTGGTTTAATAGCAGATGACTGGATTCTCTTATCTGCTTCTATTTTCAGTCTGTTTCCTTATCACATGTCATGTAGCCTCCGGAAAACTCCACTGTACACTTCAGAGAGAATGAGAATTCAAAAGGCAAAGTCTTTGTATTATAATATTATGGAAATAGTTTTGACTTTCCCCTTGAAAGGGTCTGGGGACCCTGGGACCAGACTTTGAGAGCGACTGTTTTAAAAGTTAATGTTAGTCAATTCAGCATCAATTGAAAAGTAGCCACGAGGTTTCACAAGCCAGAGGATTTAATAGGATTTAATTTTTCAGAAAGATGAAACAACGGACATAGCATGTCCTCATTATAAAGCATCTAGAGAATGCACAAATATGCTCTTTTCATCAAAAAGCTAAAGCCGAAATGAGGTAAAAGGATGGAGGGGTAGGGATGAGAAGCATTCCCGAAAGGTGTGGAGACCCATGATTTAGGAGAAGCAAAACCTGCAGCAGCAGCAGACACCGCGAGGTGGTCACGAGGAAAGAACTGTTGTTCTTAGGCGGGGAAGGAAAATGGTTACCAGGGGAATTGCAGAAATCAGGCCCCAGCAGGGATGGGAACTAAGGAACGCTCAAGGTGTAGGATGCGTCGAACCCGGGACCGGGCGACTGGCCCCCGCCCTCAGCTCCGCCCGCACAGCGCCAAAGGGGGCGAGGCGGGCCTTAAGCGAGGCCCTGCGTGTCAGGCCTTTCTCCACAAGTGATGGGGTTGAGATTTCCTTTCTAGTGCAGCCGGGAGCAAAGAGATGGCGGGGTGCGTAGCAGGGGGAAGAAGACAGACACAGACGGGAACCAGAGGAACCCAAGCGCAGCACTGGGGTAGCGGGGAGGGAGAAGCCCTAAGCAAGGGTATGGAGGTCGCCTGGGAAGAAGGACGGTTCTGTCGCTAGGCAACCCAGCCTGGGCCCGCCTCCCGCTCGCGTTGCTAGGAGACGACGAGGCCAGGGGGAGGGCGGCGGAGCGGGCCCTACGTGCTGACGCTAATTGTATATGAGCGCGAGCGGCGGGCTCTTGGGTCTTTTTTAGCGCCATCTGCTCGCGGCGCCGCCTCCTGCTCCTCCCGCTGCCGCTGCTGCCCTGAGTCACTGCCTGCGCAGCTCCGGCCGCCTGGCTCTCCGTACTAGCCACCGGTAACGGATGGGGGCCTGGAAGGGAAGGGGGAACGAGGAGTTGGCCTGGCTGCCTACGCGAGTCGGAAGGACGGAGGGATGGAGGGACGGGGAACCCTGAGGCGGGGCCGCTGGTCGCCCGGGGCCTCCTGGGTCGTCCTGTGAGGCCGGCGCCGTCCGCGGAGTCCCGATCTCACGGCCTGAGAGGGGCCGTGGGGTCGGCCAGCGCTTTTTCCGGACGGCTGAGGCGCCGTGGGGGCCGGCGCGGCCTGAAGGGCCTGAGGTTATCTAAGCCCCACCGTCTTCTCCGGGCGGACGGGAGGGAGCGAGGCCGCAGCGAGGCCCGGGTGCTCGGGGAGTCGGTGGCCGCTTATTGAGGGGCCATTAGGCGCCGGGACCGTGGGCCAGACCCGAGTGTGGAGCCCGCCACCTCCTCGACGCCCCTGCTTCTCCCTCAAAAATAACCCCCAGAGGGAGGCCGCTGGGGGATGGAAAGAACGGCGGAGGCTGCAAATTCCGACGGGAGGGGAGGGGCTGTGGAGGGACGAGGCCCCGAGGCGGGGAGGGGGCGGGGGAGGCTGCGAGGCTCCCGGGCTCTCCGCCCACTGGGGGCGGTGGCCACTCCGGGAGGGAAACCCCCCGGTGGCTTCCCTCGACACGTGGTAATGGGCTGCGTGGCCGCCGCTTGGGCCTGTCTGGAGACCCTCCCTGGGGTGTATCCTTACTTTACTGAAAGTTTTAGAGATGCGGGGATGTGCAAAGGACTAGTGAGCTAACAAGCCCGGCCCCTGGGTTTCAAACTTTCCTGCTTCTCTTTGGTCTTAATCTTTTTATTGGTACCAGAGGGCAGCATGAACGTTAGCTGGTAGATGATGGGGAAGGGCTTCCACTGCTAGGATTTTAAGGAATTAACGCGTGTAAAGCGCTTATGTTAGCTGTTATTAACTAAAGATTGTTCTGTGTATCCCAAATACAGCTAGAACTTAGATGACTTGACTAGTGTTTTTTGTTTGGGGAGAATGGATCCTAATTGATCTAGACCTCTAAACGGTTTTAAGATGAAAATAAAGACTTTGGCCCGTAAGGGCTTTGTTCTAGGCTTTCCATTGCTTTCTTAAAAATTAGTTTCTTTATTGATGGTCCCAGAATAAGATACTTAAATAGCTGTTTTCATTTTAAGGTGGATGGGGGTGGGATGGAAGAAAGAAGTGTGGGGTGGAATGAGGCGTTAATATAAACTTAGCCGAGTTTGTAGCCTGCTAACTTGTCAATGCCATTTACTCAAAAATCTCTGGAACAGCAGTGAGGGGAGGCTGGGACTGAGATCTGTCTGGGAGGACTGGGCTTGCATAGTACAAAAAGGATGAACCAGGCACGGGATGTCCTCAAGGTAGACTATCACTAGTCTGACCAGTTCTGAAATGACTACGCCTTAAAATCCACAATTTAAACATTGCTTGCCCGGTTTCAGGAGAGTTCTAAAGTAAAATTTGCCTTTGAAAATAGGTGGATTCAAAACATCCTTTGAGACTGGTATCCGGGTCCTATTATCAGCTTGAATTCTTTAATTCTTATTTTACTTAGGAAGTAATACACATTTCCTTTGGCTTAGAGAAAAACCATCGATGTATAGTGTAGCTTACTTAAAACCGAAGGGAGGGAGGTAAATGAGGTTTCCAGTGATCTTGAGGGACTCCTGTGCCTCAAGTTTGGGGGAAATTGCCTGAATTCAAATAATGGCCCAAATGTAAACTGTATAGTTTTAAGAAGACTGGTCCTTTGGAGAATATATGGAACTAAACATTGGCAGGTAGACTTGGACGTCTATCATTATAAGACCTTGACTTTCAGAGATGCTCTTTCCAAGTCAACATTGCTTATGTTAATTTAATAAATAGAAACTTAAAAGTTTTCACCATAACAACTTAAAACCTTTGTAAATTTTATCTGGTCAAAGTACCTATTTTTATATTAGGGCCATTAATTTTATATTAATATATAAATATATTAATATATAAATTATATATTAATATATTAGGGCCAGGATTTTTAAGCTAAGACTAAATGTGGCAAATGACTGCTCTTATTCTTTAATGAGATTTCTGGAAAAACACGTGTACCAGAACTAAATCCAAAATGCTGCTCATTTTATTGTTCAGCTTGCCTCTATTGGCTCCAGTGACTGATTTGATTCTAAACTCCCCAAAATGTGTTCAAAACAGAGGGTTTTTTATAGAAGGGGCTTAAAAGAGGCAGAACCAATTTGACTACAAGGTCTGAAGATGTCAAAATAAAATACTGTACTTTGCTTACTTTGTTAATTTTTTACTTGGTTACAACTTTGGAATGTAACTAAGGGATTAGAGACAATGAATCCTCATCACTGAATACTAATGGTCAATTTATTCAGATCCTCAAGTTTAATCAAACCTGTAATTGTGTTCTTAGTTTATTCTTTGAGTAAATATCTTAACACCTATTTATATCATGAGCAAAACAGGCACATTGGTTACCTATATGTAAAATGTTAACTTATGATGAATGCTATGAAGTAAAAAGGCATAGGGTAAAAGGAAGGGGGAGCATAGAGTAGTATTTGTAACATTCTTTACCTAAGAATGTTATAAATTATAACTGGGAACTGGTTATAATGAATGATACTAAATTCCATTTTAAACTAGTTTCATTTGAATAAGTTCCTTCCTTGTTGAGCAGAGTAGGGGTTAGAAGGTGAGAGCTGTTGCTTTGTACCTACCCTTCTAAGTTGTTTAGCATATTGACAGCAGACCACTAGAGCACATTACTGGGCTTGCCATCAAAAGTGGCCTCTGTACTTCTGGTTACTAACTCTGCTTTTTACTGTTACATATTTGGATATATTTTTACTCTTTCAGAGTTTTTATACATTTTGAATTTTATTGAGGAAGGGGGCTATAATTTTGAAGAGCTTTTAAATTATTTTCTAAAGAGGGTCCAAAAGAGCACAACAGCAATACATAAGTCAACACTTAATGGGTGATTATTCAGGTATTATTTTAAATTCTTCTATGTATATTATTTAATGCTCTCTGAGGTGGGTAGTGTCAACATTTTAACAAGGAAACAGGTACAGAGTGGTTATCCAGGCTTACATAACTGAGCAATGATAAACTTACGAGATAATTTTTGTACTGGTTTCTAAAGGATGTTCTGGTGACTTAAACTGCTACAAGTGAACATGTGTGTTAGTCCGTTTTCTGTTGCTTAAAACAAAATACCTGAAACTGGGTAATTTATAAAGGAATTTCTTACAGTTCTAGAGGCTCAAAAATCCAAGGGCCTTCTTGGTGGGGACTATAGTGTCACATGGGGAGGCAGAGCCCTCACGATCCAATCACCTTAAAGGCCCCACCTGCAAATACTGCCACATTGGGGATTAAATTTCCACGTGAGTTTTAGAAGGGACACATATTCAAACTATAGCAGCATCAAATTCAAAAGCACTCTATGTTGGAGTCCACTGTACTCCAGGGAAAAGGTATAGCACTGAACAGTCATGAAGTCTTCCAACGTGGAATTTGTTTACATACAGTGTGTGGGTTAATGATGGGGGTATTTTCTGAGACATGGCATGATTAGGCGATTTTGTTGTGCAAACATCATAGAGTGTACTTACACAAACCTAGATGGTATAGCCTACATACGTAGGTATATACCTAGGCTATATGGTGTAGCCTATTGTGCCCTGAGGATATAGCACTTTGGGGTCATGATTAATTTGGGAGTGTTGCTGTAAAGATTCCTCACCTTGGACAGGCCAAGGATTTTGATTTTACTACAAGATAGTTAAAACCAAAGTTTATGTTTGCTGGTAATTAGCAATTGCCCTCAGGGCAGAATTGCCTGCCTTCTGTTCCCTATTTTGCCTTTAATTTTGGACTAGTAGTAATTCCGTACTATCTTGTTAGCATTTTAGTACTTTTAAGATATTAACAAATATTTTACTCTGTACTTTTAATAATTTTCCATTGGTAGAGTTGATAGACATAATTTAGCTTCTCAGTATCAGACAAGGAATCTTTTTAATTTAACTTTTATTTTTAATTTTAGATTTACAGAAAAGTTGTAGAGATTGTTCAGCGAGTTGCCATATGTTCCTTACTCAGTTTCTCCTAATGTTGACATCTTGCATTACAATGGTATGTTTGTCAAAAATAATGTTAACCATCATCCAGTTAATTATTTTGCCAGAACCCTGATCCCACATTTAAGGATAATTCAAAATGTACCATATGTAAACATAGCTTATGTTTATTGAGTACTTACTAGGTATCAAACATTGGTTAAGTTTTTTATATGGATTTGTTCCTTGAATCTTAAGTGTAATCCAATGAGGGAAAAATTTTTTTCTACTTACGGATGTTGAAATGGGGTCAGAAGTTGTTTGCCTGAGTTAGGTTGTTATAAAGCTGATGTCAACCCAAGTAATGTGACTATAAAGTTGGGCCTAGTATACAACCAAGAAATCCAATTTAGCCAAAATGGACAGGTTGTAGTAGGCATCACTGGGGAGATAAATGCTGTCCTGGTCTGTCTTGGATTCTCTTTAATAAAGACAAATAATTTCATTTTAAGAGTTTCAACTCCAGGGCTGGGTGCGGTGGCTCATGCCTGTAAAACCAGCACTTTGGGAGGCTGAGGTGGGAGGATCACTTGAGTCCAAGAGTTCAAGAGCAGCCTGGGCAATATAGCAAGACCCTGTCTCTGCAAGAAAAAAAAATTAGGTGAGGTGGTGCATTCCTGTAGTCTCAGCTACTCCAGAGGCAGAGGCAGGAGGATCGCTTGAGCCCAGGAGTTCAAGTAAGCTATGATTGTGCCACTGTACTCTGGCCTGGGCAACAGCAATAACACTGCAGAATGGACACAGAGGATAGCAGTGTAACCATTCTTTTGTGAACATGTTAAAATGTTATAAAAACAAAAATTTGAATTTGGAAGCTGTGAGGTTTTGTATCTCTGTCACCCAAGCCAGAATGCAGTGGCCCGATCATAGCTCACTGTAACCTTGGACTCCTGGGCTCAAGCCTTATTAGCCTCTGGAGTAGCTGAGACTATAGGTGCCCACCACCACACCTGGCTCATTTTTAAAATTTTTTTTGTAGAAATGGGATCTGTGTTGACCAGGCTGGTCTTGAACTCTTGGCCTCCCAATTGCTGGGATTACAGGTGTGAGCTGCTACATGCAGCCTCTTTCATATTTTTGACAGTTGCTGGCTTTACTAGACACTGTATTCAGCCCAGCATATTCCAATTTGTTATTAAATAAGCTTCTGGGTATTGGAAAACCAAATACAGTCATGTCCTGCATAACGACATTTTGGTCAACAGTGGACGACATATAGGATGATGGTTCTATAAAATTATAGTGCCATATTTTTACTGTACCTTCTCTATATGTTTAGATACACAAATACTTACCATTGTGTTATAGTTGCCTACCGTATTCCATAATATACTGTGCAGGTTTGTAGCTTAGAGCAATAGGCTATACCATTATAGCCAAGGTGTAGTACGTTATACCATCTAGGTTTGTGTAAACACACACTGTAATGTTTACACAGTGATGAAATCGCCTAATGAAACATTTGTCAGAACGTATCCCCATTGTTAACCATGCATAAATGTAATGCAGAATGAAAAACAAGTTCTCATTTCCCCAGTCTTCTTCTTTTGGGAAACTACTGTTAGATTTCTGATGTATCTTTCCAGAAGGATTTTATTTATATGAAAGCATGTACATATATAAGTATACATATTCATATGTATTTTACCATACATCCTATACCTTATTTTGGTGTTCTTTCTGTATCATCTTAGAGATCTGCTTCATTTTTGACAACAAAGCATTCCATTGTATGCACATTGCATAATAGTACTAAGTTTATAACACAAGCTTTGTGTACTTCCCTGAAGAAGAATACAATGCCATGATTGGTAAAAGCAGGTATAATTCTGTATTCATGGATCTTGTCTGGTCAGTTGAGAGATACAGACCTTAGGTCACACTAATTTATAATTACACACTGAGATATCTTATGATGGAAAAAAACAGAGCTATAGAGGAATGTGTATGACCAAGAAATCTTACTTAACTGGAATGTGGAGGTTAGAGAAAGCATCTCTGAAGAAGTAAAACTTTGAACTGAGAGCCAAAAGAGGTACAAGACTTGTTCACCAGGCAAACATGAAAAGCGAAGGCCCTAGATTCTTCATAATTTTTTTTTTTTTTTTTTTTTTTTTTTTGAGACAGAGTCTCACTCTGTTGCCCCGGCTAGCGTGCGTGTCAGCCTAGCTCACAGCAACCTGAAACTCCTGGGCTGAAGCGATCCTACTGCCTCAGCCTCCCTAGTAGCTGGGACTACAGGCATGTGCCATCATGCCCAGCTAATTTTTTCTATATATTTTTAGTTGTCTAGCTAATTTTTTTCTATTTTTTTAGTAGAGATGGGATCTCACCCTTGCTCAGGCTGTTCTCGAACTCCTGAGCTCAAACAATCTGCCTGCCTCGGCCTCCCAAAGTGCTAGGATTACAGGCGTGAGCCACCGCGCCCGACCTATAATTTTTTTTATGGTAGATTCTCATAAGTAAATAACTAAGGCTGGAGATGGACATATTTAAGGCTTTTGATATGCCTATGGCCAGATTGCTCTCCAGAAACTTAAGTTTATAGGAACACTGGCCAGATATAAGAACAATTTTCCCTGTATTAAAGGAACATCCTTGATGATTTGACAGACAAACTGGAACTCCACTTGCATTTCTTTGATGAGTAAGAGTCAATGTTTTTCTTATTTTTAAATTAGTATTCATAATTATTTGCTAAACATTTTGTAAATGCTGGGTAATTACCCAGCATCACTAGAGAAATTCAGTATTAGTAGGAATTGTTTAAAACAGATAAAACATTATTTACAAACAGACTAGGATATATTAGGAAGAAATATTTTCTTTATAATTTGTCTAAAGGATAGACATTGGATCAGTAATAATACTTCCCCCAAATATTAACATTTGAATGATAATACCAATCTTTTCTATTTTTACCTCTTAGGTAATAGGGATATATTAAGTATGTTGATATGAGAGTAATCACGTCTTGTAGGATTTTATGTGTTAAATATATACTAAGATTTTCATTTTTTAAAAGATAATTTTAATGTGGGATTCTATTTTAACCTGTATTTTTCTCATAATCTGTAGATTATTTATGGCATTCAGCCATTTTCTGCCTGAATATAGACATTCACCTTAAGTTTTGCTTTTCTTTTCTTTTCATGTTTTATTTTTGAGATGGAGTCTTGTTCTGTCACCTGGGCTAGAGTGCTGTGCTGTGCCGTGCTGTGTCGTCAGCCTAGCTCACAGCAACCTCAAAACTCCTAACCTTAAGCTATCCTCCTGCCTCAGCACTCCCAGAGTGCTAGGATTACGGGTGTGAGTCACCGCGCCTGGCCTGAGTTTTGTTTTTCTAAAAGTAGTATTCTCTAAGTTAATAACGAATCTGTTAGTGGGAAGAAACTTAGGATATGCTCTGATCAGACCTAACAGTACATTTATTCAGGTCTTGTAACCAAAAATTTTGACAATGTGCCAGCTTATCTGGGAGAGGATGGGGATGTTGGTGGTTATTAGTGATGTGACAAGAGGTACAGGTACATTTGAAGAGACAGGGAAGACCTACTTGCTATAGGTTGGGACCCAGAGCTTCCAAGCTGTCATGAAATAGTTTAAATGGCTGATATTTGATACAGGGATTATTATTAAGCCTTTTTAAAACAGATCTTCAGGGGGCATAGTAAGTACAAGTAGGCAGGCAGCAGGTTCTTTTTTTTTTTTTTTAACATGAGTTTGATAAAAAAAATCAATAGTGTTATGAAGGGGTTTGTTCTGAAATGCTAAGTAGCCTAAAATTTTAAGCAAAAACTGACCATTCATGATTGTTAAAAGAATTTGAATAAAAATCCTTTCGTGTGCTGTTCCTTTCCTATAATTATAGCAGATATTGGATTCTGTACCAATGGTGCTATTATCATAGTCCTAATACAATAGATTTAAAAAGCCTAGTGGTAACTTGCTTGTTTTAAGCAGTACTCTTTGAAAAAATTATTTTTCGTGACTTAAAAAAGTCTTTGTATGTTCTGTGAGTTCTTCTAATTCCTAACACTGATGCTGTTTTGAAGGGAATATGCATTTCTACTGGGGATAGTTTTCAACATGGTATTGATTTGAAGGGTTTTGGCTTTAAATGTTTTTACAGGCTTTAAATAAATAATACTTTTTTTTAACACATATTTTTCTCCATAGGTATTTGGAGATCTTAACAACATGGCAGACATTGACAAGTAAGTGGCAGATAGTTGGTTGTTTTTCAGAGATTTGACATCACTTCATACTGTGATGTAATTAAGTCTTAGCAGCTGTACAAATTTTGTATTATGAAAATGTGTCATAATAACTAATGCTTAGTGCCTATTAATAGGTTGGATACAGTGTATCCAAGTTAAAATATGTATAATTATTGTCATAAATAGAGTTAATCATTTGTCAGTTTTTATTCTTAGGAAAGTGCTGAGCACAATAGTGAATCATTTTTACCATATATATATTTTCCAAAGATTTTACTGGTTACGTTGTAATGAATCATACATAGTGTATGTATAAGATGTGTATACAATGTGTATGTAGAGTTTAAAAAATATTAAGACACTTGTGTACAATTTAAAAATAGGACATTACTATCAAAAGCCCTGTGTGCCCATTCTCAATTGCATCTTCCACCTTTCCTCTCTAGAGGTGTAAGCACTATCTTGGCTTTTGTCTTCAGAGTTTTACCACCTATAAATTCTCAATCTGTGTTTAATTTTGAAAATCTGAACAGCAGTCACAAACTTAAATGTGTAAAGCAATATTATGGCTGTTAGTTGAAGGCTCCAGGACAGGATAATAAAAAGGAAAAGAGACTATCTGGATAATAGTCTGGCTTCAGCTTTCCTAAGTCTTTACAAGGACCTATTCTGGAGAAGTCATTGAGCTAGGTCATGCATCCTGGGAAACGTAGGTTTAATCAAGTCGGCATGTGACAGGGTTCTAGCGTGGGTGGATGTTTTGCAGAAATGTAGTCAGGGAGAATGGGAGTAGCTGCACAATATTTGTTGCTTGTAATTTTACAGTAGCCTGTGTTAAAATAAAATACTTGGGAGTGAGGAGGATGATATTGATTATCCACAGCTGTAGTAGGCATCAGGTTATGGAGGTGGGAGGGCAGGAAACTTCAGCACAAGGTCAACACATACAAGTACTACTATCTTCAGGTTTCCTTTTGTTTCTCCTCTCTTGGGTTTGCCGTTTGCTATATCCCACGTTGTTTACTTCTTGGTTCTTTAGTACCTTCTTGGAAGAGTACAAGTGAAGTAAATTATTTTGAGATGTGGAATGGTTGAAAAATGACTCTGCTTGATAGTTTGGGTGTAGAATTCAAAGGCGGGAATCATTTCATTTTTCTTTGGAATTTTGAAGGCATCGCTCCATTGTCATCTTGCTTCCAGTATTGCTGTGTTGAAGTTCCAAAGTCATTATAATTCTTGATCATTTGTGTGTGATAATTTCTTTTTAATATACAGTAGTATATATATTTCTGGAAGCTACTCTGGCTTCAGAGTTCTGAAATTTTCACATTATTTTGTTGGTTTTTTCATCTCTTATGTCGGACATTCATTGGTAGACCTTTTCAGTCAAGCAATTCAGTGGCTTTCGAAGGGAATATTCTTGACTTAATTTTTTCGATTGCTTAGTTTCTGTTTTTCTGGAGCTCCCCCTGTTAGATGTTCTATGTTAGATTGGTCTTCTAATTTTCTTTTGTCCCACTTTTCATCTTTGTTTTTTTGCTCTTCTTTCTGCCGTGAGCTGAAGAATATTATCTTTCAAATCTTCTATTGAGCTTTAAAATTTCTATTGTTTTAGCTTCTAAGAGCTCCTTTGTTCTCTGTTCCTGTTTTTTTATTGCATCCTGTTCTTGTTTCTTTGATTGTAATGTCTTTTCTCTGGATATTTCTTCCTCTTGTATAGTCTATTTGCTCTTAAATTTTCTTTTCCTTGTTTGTGTTTTAGTTTCTGCAAAAGGCTTTCCTCAAGTATGAGGCAATACTTTGTTGTCTGCTCATTAAGATTGGCTGGGGTGGAAGTAAGGGTAGTTGAGAGATGTTTAAAAAAAGTTGATTGGAAAACTTGAGTGTTGTGGGGGGGTCTTATTAATTTGGGATTTTAGTGTAGAGTCATCAGAGTGGGCATTTGTTATGAGAACCCCCAATGTCAGAATGGTGTTTTTTCCTAGGTCGGTAGATTCTCCAGTGAACAGTATCTGGGTAAAGATCTGGTTTTCAGTATTGTGGGAGCCAGACTGGGAGAAGGTAGCTAGGGAGAAGTCTCTGCATTCAGCATTGGAGCGTGTACATAGCCTGTCCTGTATCTTTGATACTCTTAAATGTCTGTGGTCCCCTACTCGAGGTTCTGAGTTTTACCCTTTCCAGAGAAGAAACTGCCATATTTTTGCTAGGGTTGGGGGAGAGATCTAAAGATTTAACTGCTTATCAGTATTTACTTAGTCCTTCCTATTTTAGCTACCTTCACACCCTAGCCTTAGTTTTATAAGTGTGCCTGGTGCTACCAGTTCTTTTGAAGACTCTGTATTTGGGCTGGTTCTCAACTTTCCCCACTGTTAACATAGATTTCACTTCTCTATGAAGTTGATTATCACTTGTCTGTTTTCTAGCTTTGACAATTTTGCTACTCTTACATCTCCTTGTGCTTTAGTGTTTAAAAACTCTCTTATTATAATTTTAGTGGGGATTTTGGAAAGATTAAGATCAGATGAGTTTATGCGATCTGCCATCTTAGCCTTGGAATCTTCAGTTTGTTTTAAACTTTTTTTTTTTTTAATAGAAAATCTGCTGCATAGACAGTAGAGGCGAATTCTCCCTGCAGAAGGGAACTGGCCTAAACTTTTTTTTTTTAAAGAATAAATTGGTTGTGACAGTTTGATTTCCCCCTCCCCTATTTAATTTTGGATGCTTGTTAGCCCTGAGAAGGTGGGAGAAAGAGGGGATTCTTGTTTTTTAAACTGGAGTCAGTAAATTCTCTCTGTAAATGGCTTGATAGTAAATATTGTAGGCATTTTGGGCTACATAAAGTCACTGTCATAACTACAGTCAGCCCCCCACATCTGTGGATTCCTCATCCATCTCATCCATGGGTTCCACATCTGTGAATTCAGCCAACTGGTTTGAAAATATTTGGAAAAAAGCAATAAAAAATAATACAATAATAACAAATACAAATTTAAAATACAGCGTTACAACTATATAGCATTTACATTGTATTTGGTATTGTAAGTAATCTAGAGATGATTTGAAGAATGTGGGAGGATATGCATAGGTTGGATACAAATACTACACTGAGCATCTGAGGATTTTGGTGTCCTTAGGATTTCCTGTAACCAATCCCCCATGGGTACTTGTTCCTGTATGAACATTAGTATTTGTCCCTACATGAAAATTAATTTTTTAAATGCTGTTTAGACACAAGCAACTAAATCTCTAATCCAAACGTTAATGTAAAATAACCAGAAGGAATTGTGTGATGATGCCATATATTGACTTAGGTATCTTTATCTCTCCCCTTTCCCGTGCAGTGGCATTTTAGCTCACTGCAACTTCAAACTCCTGGGCTCAAGTGATCCTCCTCATTCAGCTTCCTGAGTAGCTGGGACTACAAGCCTGTGCCACCATGCCTGGCTAATTTTTATATTGTTTGTAGAGATGGGGTCTCGAACTCTTGAGCTGTAGCGATCCTTGGGCCTTGGCCTCCCAAGTGCTAGGATTATAGGCATGAACCACTGCATCTGGCCTATCCCCCTTTTTTAATGCTAGATGTAATCTCATATTCAGCAACGAGATTTTTCGTAATTTAAGATGAGATGGGAAGGATGCTATCTTATTACTTCTCTCTCAATGGTACTGTCTTCCTGGCTTTCCTCTTAAGCAAGAAGTAGGCTCAGAGGTCTTCTCCTTAACTGTTCTTCCGTATCTCCACTATGAAGTACAGAAAAAGCAGGAAAGTCCAAAGATAGTACAGCCTGGTATGGTTGCTCGACAGCCATCGGGGATCCGGGATCTTTGTGTTTTTCCTAACTCCTTTATCCTTAGCTGGTGACTTCCATTCTCTAGGGTGACCCTGGTCCATTTTTGTTGCGGGAGCTCTAGCCAGCACTATGTGGGAGGGAGGGAGAGATTAAGATCAAAAAGGCTTCCCAGCTGTCTACGATTTTATAAGGATACTTCTTCAAAGTTCTGTATTCTGCTTTTTTTATCTTGCTGCCAAAGCATAGGGTGTAGCCAGATCTAGCTACAAGGTAGACTAGGAAATGTAGACTTTTAGCTTGGTGTGTTGCTATCCATATAAAATGAGGATGTTTTTACTAAGAAGGAAGAGTACAGTCAATGGAAATTACATAGAAAGCACATACTTCCTGACGTCACATTCCCCAAAATCCTACCAAACCAAATTTTTAAAGCTTGAAAAGTATGAACTTTATATTCGACCACTTGCTTTTAATGAAGGTTTAAGTACTTGCAATTTGTACTTGTTTACATATGAGTTAGAAAACTGAGTTACCTGTTGAATTTCCTATTTCATATCTTTGAAAGAGGCATACTAATTTAGAAAATGAATTTTTCTATAACTTTTTTTGGTTATTGGTACATTTGAACCTTGGTGTGATACTATGATATTGTAGCAAAGAACAGTGTGAACTTGATCAAGATTTGGATGATGTTGAAGAAGTAGAAGAAGAAGAAACTGGTGAAGAAACAAAAATCAAAGGTATTATTTTAAATTACTTCAGGAGCCAGAGGCTGCTGGCGTGTGTCTTCTAGAGGGTAGTAATAAGTACCATTCCCTTTTTTTGGACCCTTGTTCATTGTCCACTTTATCCACTGGTCCATACCTCCAGTTTAGTACTTGTATGTGTGTGTGTCTGTGTGTGTGTGTGTCTGTGTGTGTGTGAGAGAGTCACTACTGCTGAAGTGACATGGTGTAGCTGTGTCAGCCAGCTAGTTACCTGTGAGTTTTGTCTGAATTTAGAAATGTTACAGGTGGTGGTGGTGGGGTTATTTTTGGTGGTGCTTCTAAACAGTATGTTTAGTGTTTAATTTATAGAAAACATGTAGTATGTCTGTCTTTTAAAAAATCCACTCCCTCAGCCTACCAACCAAACAAACCAAAAACCCCTTATCTGTTAAATATTGGCAAAAATCATTCAAAATTTAGCAGATAATTTTTGAAAGGATAGTGGTGGTGGGGAATTGTACTGCTTTAGCTTATGCCCTGTAGATGTGGGCCAAGAATATTAAGGTACCAGAAGACCTAACTTTTTGTTTTTAAGCCAATTCTGTTAATTGTGAAAAGGCTTCTGAACTTGTAGCTTCAGCTTTTATTTTGCAACATTTTCTTAATAGATACAGGACTGTATCCTCAGTGACCAATGCTGATATTTCTAAATGCATGTCGGTTATTGCAGCTGTACATTGTCCTAATTGAATTAATATCAGAAGTAAATTGACCCTTAAAAACATAATTTGGAAAATTAATAGCAATTTTGTATAATAACTGTATTGATGAAGAGAAGATAGCGACATAATTTGTTTTGTATAAATCTAGATTATATTTGGATTGAGTATACTTTTTAAAGGCCACTAATAACCAAGTTTTGTTTGGCGTCAGTTAACCACCTTTGACCGTCTCAACTATTAACATTATTTGTATATCCAGAAATTACACCACACAAGCATTAAACATAAACATTCAGGTCACTGATTTCATCTTTCTCCCAGGCTTAAACCTATCACTATATTTATAATTTTCTGATACTTGTTATGTATTATCTACCTTCAAAAGACTATTGGGAGTCATAGATAGGCATCTGGATGAAGCTTTGAGCTTCCCAAAATGCAAGGTGGGTGAACACAAGATACTAGGAAGAGAAAGGATATTGTTCATGGTGGTTGTGGTAGTGGCCTTGAGAAATGCTGTGCTTTACAAGATCATTAGGAATCTCAGCTATTCCTGGACTTTGGGTTTTCCTAGAGTGTATTTTCTTTAGTTTGCTCTGCCCATCTCTACTCATATATATCAGCAATTTATAGGCCAGTTAGGAAAACTTCATGAGATTGGATTGTCCTATTAAAAAAGCATAATATATTTTCATAAAATCCTTCTTTTGATGCCCTTTTTTTTTTAAAGCGCGTCAGCTGACTGTTCAGATGATGCAAAATCCTCAGATTCTTGCAGCCCTTCAAGAAAGACTTGATGGTCTGGTAGAAACACCAACAGGATACATTGAAAGGTACAAGTTCTTCTTTTCCATAGCCCTTATTTATCTTTCTATAATCAACATTGCAGGTGTATCTATTTTTGAGACCATCTAGGATTTATATACATAGTAGTGGAAACCTAATGTCTGTTAGCTTCTAAAATAGGATTATTGGAAGTTTAAAATTTTCTTAATCACACCTGTTTACATTGGTCTTTTAAAGTTTATTTTGGTTCAAGTCCATAGGAAGTGTACTGATCTTAACCATTTCTGAGATTTGCTTAGAGGTTTGTTAGAAATGCACAAAATCAGAAGAAATACAGATTTCTTACACAATTCATGGGTGATATAAATCATTAATAATAGCCTTATTCAGCTTACACAATTTTTTAAACTCAGTTTTATGATTTCAAGATCCATTGAGGTTGTTATCTATGTGTATCTAGTTAGTAGCTTCTAGATGTTGCCTAGTTCTCTGTAGTGTGTTTTCACTGTTCTATTATCTGCCTTTCCTTTGATGGACTCTTACCTTTGTTAGTGTAAATTCCGTAGTGACGGATATCCTTGTACATGTCCTCTTAAGGAATGTGTAAGAATTTCTTTGGGGTATGTACTCGGCAGTGGGATTGCTATTTATAGGATGTGCAAGC
>RJWJ010001492.1:28974-129943 GCA_004363605.1 Indri indri
GGTTTTTTTTTTTTTTTTTTTTTTTGAGACAGAGTCTCACTCTTTTGCTTGGGCTAGAGAGTGCCGTGGCGTCAGCCTAGCTCACAGCAACCTCAAACTCCTGGGCTCAGGCAATCTTCTGCCTCAGCCTCCCGAGTAGCTGGGACTACAGGCATGCGCCACCATGCCCGGCTAATTTTTTCTATATATTTTTGGTTGTCCAATTAATTTCTTTCTATTTTTGGTAGAGGCGGGGTCTCGCTCTTACTCATGCTGGTTTCGAACTCCTGAGCTCAAACAATCCGCCCGCCTCGGCCTCCCAGAGTGCTAGGATTACAGGCGTGAGCCACCGCACCCGGCCTGGGGTTATCTTTTTAAAAAATGTTTTGCAGAAGTCTTTAGGTATTCTAGATGGTAATTCCTTCATCAGTTTTAGACATTGTAAATAATATATTGTGTCATTTTCTATTTTATCCATTGAGTCCTCTGGTAAACAGAAATCCTTAATTTTTATTTTAGTAAACTGTTTTGCCCTGTGGCTTGTGCTTTTGACGTTTAAGAAGTTCTTCCTAGTTCTTTCTGTATTTGCTGTTGCCTAGTTGTACCTTTCATATTTAGGTCTTTAAACCCTCTAGAGTCCATGTTTGTATTTGGTGTAGGTAAACAAACATCTGGTTCCCTTCATCCCCCTCTTCATTTCTTAGTGAGCTAGTTTTATAACGCTATTCACTAAACAATTCATTCTTTCGCCATTTGTTTGTGTGCCACTTTATCACATTATGAAGTTCTTGGAAACTCCTGTGTTTGTCTTTGAGCTGCACTCGTCTGTTTCATTGGTCTTTTTGTTTCTTCTTTTGTCATTGTCACTTCATTACTATGACTTTATACTATGTCAGTATTTGGCAGGGCAAGTTGCTTCTGTTCATGTCTCCCCAATCCCCCCAAAACCATGATCTAACCATAGGTAGACTTTTATATCACATGTTTGAGAGTTAAGTTTATCAGGGTTTTCAACAAACAAAAAAAAACCCCTAAAATTTTGATAAGAATTACACTGAATTTTTAGATTGACAGAGAATTATGCCTTTAATATTGTTTCATCCATATACTTGTATTTATTCAGATCACATTCTGTGTCTTTTATTATAGTTTCATCATTTTCTTCATTTGTTAATCTGTTAATTTCTGTATATTTTAGTTGTGTTGCTATTATGAATAATATCTTCTTTTTTATTGTGTTTTCTGGTTCCTGATGTATAGAGGAGTACTTTCAACTTGCTAAATTTATTGTAGTAATTTGTTTGACCCCTCCCCCCAAGATTTTCTCAGCAAATAATGGCAGTTTTAGCTCTAATTTTCCACGTTACACCGCATATTTTTCTTTGTAACATTGGCCAGGACTTGCACTTGTTACATTATGGTACTGTGTTAAACATTAGCATTAAAAATGGTCGTCTTTGTCTTAATTTCCGTTAGTATTGGGAATGAATATACAATCTCTCCATTAAATTCTGTGCCTTTTTTTTTTTTTTTTGAGGCAGTCTCGCTCTGTCCTCTGGGCTAGAGTGCTGTCTGTGGTGTCAGCCTAGCTCACAGCAACCTCACACTCCTGGGCTCAAGCAGTCCTCCTGCCTCAGACTCCGGAGTAGCTAGGACTTACAGGCATGTGCCACCACGCCTGAATAATTTCTCTGTTTTTTTGTAGAGACGGGGTCTCACTCTTGCTCAGGCTGGTCTCGAACACCTGAGCTCAAGCCATCCTCCCACCTTGGCCTTGCAGAGTGCTAGGATTACAGGTGTGAGCCACTGCACCCGGCCAAGTTCTGTGCCTATTTACTATTTTTTTAATCTTTTTTTTCTGTATTGATTAAGATGCTCTTTTGAACTTTTTCCTATTAAGCAAATAGTAAGTAAATGTTTTGGAAATATATATTTTGGGTATCAAAGTAGCCTTGCATTCCTGGAATAAACTTAATCAGGCTGTTTTATTGTTACACAATTGAGTAGTTAATATTTTAGGTCTTTATTCATTAGTGAAATGAGCTTGTGTGTGCATATGTATGCATGTGTGCAGGTATGTATATATGTATGTACATAAGGAAACTTTCAAGGTATGGTAATACTTAACTGGTTTTGGAGTTAAGGTTTTGACTGCTGAATTGGGCTGCTTTTACTTTTTCCCTCTTTTTTTCTGCAGCACCTTGCAGAAGGTAGGAATTAACTGTTGCTCGAATGGTTGGTAGAACTCTTCTAAAAGTTTACTTGGTTCTTTGGAGTTTGGGAACTAGAGGTGCTGGGGAGTTTTGGGCTATAGTTCTTTTTTTTTTTGTTTAAACATACTTATTGGTGTATTAAAGTCAGTTTTGCAGTTTTATATTCTAAACCTGCATGCATTTTATTTAGATCTTAGATTGATCATAGTTCATGATATTTTTAAAAATCTGATTATTTTTTTCTTTTGTATTCAGTTTTTTACATCTTAAGTTTTACTAGTTGTCTTGAATATTATTAATGTTTCTTGATTTTGCTTTTGATTTTCTTTCTCCATATTCTTTGTTGTTGCTCTCACTTACTGATTTCTGCCTTATCATTTCCTCTGTACTTAGGTTTGTTGGATTCCTCTTTCCAATTTATAATTAAAATTGAATGCTTAGTTCTTTTGATTTTTATTTTTTAATCTGTGTCCTTAATACTCTTGTTTTTATAAATGTTGTGTAAATATTATGTGTGAAGATCTATATGCTGAGATTAATAGCTCAAGCTTACTAATTGTATTAATTCAGGTTCTTTTTATTTCTGCTGCTTGATTGATTGCTTGTCTGGGAAAGGTATATTAAAAATCTCCAATTAGTTTCTCCCTGTATTTCTATCAGTTTGTGGATTGATAGATTTCGAAGCCATATTATTAGGTATATGATGTTTGTGATGTACATATCTTGTTCCATTTTACTGATAGGTATGTGATGTCTTACTTTGTATTTTATTGGGTTTTTTGGGCATACATTCTATTTGTCTGATACTATAATACATATCCCAGCTTTTTTTTTTAAAAAAACTGGTATGTCTTTTTCCATCTTTGTAGCTTCCATTAATATGAATGTTGGCTTCCTTATAAGTAAATTCAGCTTCTTTACATTTCTTGAAAGTTGTATGTTGTATTGTTTTTGGACTTACTGCTGTATTGTTTTTGGACTTACTGCTGCCATCTTTCTGTATTTTTAAATTTATTTTACTTTGGCTCTTTTTTTAGTCCTTTTTCACTTTCCATCGGATAGATCAAATTGCCTTCTTGTCCCAAAGTTAATGCATTCTGTTTGTTGTTATTATGGTAGTGGTGTATAACCTAATACCTAAGTTTATTTACCTCTATCAATTTCTTAAATTTGCTAATGTCTGTATTGTTTATAAATGTACTTACTCTGGTCCTCTTTTTTTCCTTCAAGGCAACAGTGAAATTGACCAAGATATTTGATCATATCCATACTTTATAATTCTATATAATCTCCTAGATTTGTGGGGGTTTTTTCCTTTTTCAAAAGTTGGTTTTAATAATTTGAGTATCTGTGGCATACCTACTGAATCCTGGTATACCTGATAAAATTTTTGTTTTGGTTTCATATCTAAATAATCATGTAACTGGCTGTGAAATTATAAATTGAAGGTTCTTAAATAACTTAACAATTTATTTTCTCTTGTTTTTAGTGTTTCTTTTGAAGCCTGGTGTTAGCCTGGTTCCTTTTCCTTTGTAGGTTCTTTGCTCTTTTTCACTGAACCCCTTTAGAATTTTCTTTTGTCTTTGATATTCATCAATCTCATTAATACGTTTGGGGTAAAGATTTTCATATTGCTTTAAATCTTAGAAATTTATCATTCCCATTTCTTAAGATAATCTCCCCCTTCTCTGTCAGCTTTTGCTACTTTTGTCATCCTCATCTCAGATTTTCTATTTTCTGTCTTTCATGCTACCTTCTGAGAGAACTTTTCAACCTCATGGACTTTTTCTTCAGTTCAGTCTATCCTGTTTATCCTATTTGTTGGTTATTTTAGTTACTGTATTTTTCATACTTAACGTTCCCACTTTGTTTTAGATTTCTTGGTCTTGTTTCATATTATCTTTCCTCATCTCTAAATATATTTACATTCTTGTTTAAATTCTTAGTCTGTCTAAATGCTGCTTCAGCTAATAATTATTTAACTCTTCCATAGAAATTATACTCTTGAAGTCTAGTTATTTTGGCCTTTGAGCTCAGGCACACTGGGCAATATACAGTTAATAATGGGTATTTAGGGGAGAAATCAAGGTCAAACTGTGCTATGTGACAGTCCCATGGAGTTTAAGAAGGGGGCAAGATGAGCCTAAGTAGAGCTCTCAATGCCAGGCAGTTTTCCTGGTTTGTTTTGGGAGGAGATAAGCCTCTTTGGTTGTCTAATTCATTATACCAGAATGGGTAAGGTGGAGGAATAAATGCTTGAGGGCTCTGAGCTAGTTGAGGTTTCATCAACTCTTCATGTTATTCTAGGAACCCTGACATTAGGCTCTTGCGAAGGGTGACGGGGACAATGATTGTTGCAAGGCTAGACCCAAACTTAAAAAGCTTTTTTGCAACAATGCCTTGTTCTAACTTGTCTTCACTGCTACATACTGTGGTTATCCCTTCCGCTCCCCAGGTTGCAGCTCACCCTGTACAAAAGACAGCTTTAAATCTTACTTTGCTTGTGGGTGTGCCTGTGTCTGAAATAGTTGTTTCCTTCTTGGTTCTAAAGTTTCTGGGGTTCGTTTTAGGGGCTGGGGGTGAGGCAAGGGAAGCCAGAAGCTCATGCTAGTTCACCACCTTGACAGAACATTGTTTTTTATTTTTAATTGTGAGAAAAGAAGGTGAGATCTTTAGGTGTTTTGTTTTTTGTTTCTAATAATCATAATAATTATTTGGTTTACAAAAATTTATCTGTGGCAGCATATTTTAACCTGGATTTTGTATCTGATACATCAATTCCCTAAAGTTAGGTGAATTTTGAGTGTGAACATTTTTTGGGTGATAGAGGGGTTTATAAGTTTAATCATTCTTCAAGGGACTTATAACCTAATGTGTATAACCTTTTAAAAAATCAGTGCCCCATAGTGAGTTGTATGATGTATGGATTATTTTTCAACAAAGCTGTTATTTTAAAAATCCATGTCCCCTCTTCATAATATATTACATTCTTATGTAATTTCAAATTCCAAATTAAATATGAACACTAAAATAGAAAATAATGGTGGAGGATATCGCCTTTTCCCCTAGTATATGTATTTTCCTCTCCTCCGTTTTCATAATAACTGCTACAGGTGAAATGTATATGTTAAAAAAAAAAAGAAAAATCTAAGCAACCATTGTTAGAGTTAAGATGGTCAGGCCATGACTTTTAATTTGATAAGCTGTTTGTATTTTACTGTTGAGATGCCAGCAGTGACAAGTCCAACACTGAACTTGATTACACTTTGAGGGTTGACAATATGATTTACATTTTCTTGTTAGTATACTTTGGTTAAATTTCCACTTTTGAAATATTTTATGGTCAAGGGGTCAATATATTTATATCTATTTTGGATTTTAATTACTTTGAATATACCTGTCATTCACTAACTTTTCTGCTTCAATTTCAATGTGACAAAGGAAGTGTGACTTCTGTTTTCCTGTGATGCTGTGTAACTGGTTTCTAACCTTTCAGCTTGCCTAGGGTAGTTAAAAGACGAGTGAATGCTCTCAAAAACCTTCAAGTTAAATGTGCACAGATAGAAGCCAAATTCTATGAGGAAGTTCATGATCTTGAAAGGAAGTATGCTGCTCTCTATCAGCCTCTATTTGACAAGGTAAATGTTTTCTACTGCTTTGTTTAATTTATCTAACATTCTAGAAGACAGGCTCTGGAAATGTAAACAAACTTGCAAGTGGTTAGTCTTTAGACCTCTTACTGAAATGGTTATTAGAAGTACTTGGGAAAGCTATCAATAGCAATTAAGGTTGTGATGTACATTAATTAAATCTATAGGAGTCCTTAATGAGAAACCACTAGTTTTTAGCTTGGATGCCAGTGTTTTCACGCAAGCCTTTTTTTTTTTTTTTAATCATTTTAGCGATTTGAGATTATTAATGCAATTTATGAACCTACGGAAGAAGAATGTGAATGGAAACCAGATGAAGAAGACGAAATTTCTGTCAGTATCAACTTTTAATGTGCTTTTGGGTGATAAAAATCTTAAGAGTTTTGTCAGAAGTGTTAGCATTTGGTGATAGGCTATAACAGTACATAATCAGTGGTGTTATTATACCTTATGTTTTCTTTTTTTGTAAGATTGATAGTATAGATAAGCCACTGCTTAACCTGGTACCATCTGCCCAATATCATTTTTTCTTATCTTTTTATGGTATTTAAGTATTAATAATATTTAAGGTTTATAAATTCATAAACTTTTCCTTTGAACTTCCTGATGACAGGTATAGGATTTGTCCCATTTTTCAAGTGAAGAAATACAGGTTTTAAGTGACTCGACTACAAAGAATAATGGCAGAATTGTGACACAGATTCAGTGCTGTGTTACATGACCCATCTCTGTAGCATTGTTATTTAATGTTGGTTGATAAAGAGAATATAATATTTTGATTAAGAAACACCATGGGTGAGGCATTGGACAAAGTTAAGTTAATCTTCCTTTTGCTTTTCCTGTTTATTTAAGTCTTTGTTTTTCTTTTTTTTTTTTTTCTATAATAGTTTTTCCTATAGTTCTTGGTCCTAGTGATTCTTTTTGGAGGGGTGTGGTAGCAGTAATTCTGATGAAAATAAGATTTGGTATGGGTAATAGCAGTGTTTACACAATCAGATTAAAACTTATTTGACCCAAAGTTATAATTGGTGATCTGTGGGTTTCTGGGTTTCTGTATTTTTTACCACTGCATGTAAGTTAAGAAGATTTACAAGAGTTTATCAAGAGGTCTAATCCATGCATTCAATAATGTATGCTGTCATTTATCAAGGAGGAGCTAAAAGAAAAGGCCAAGATTGAAGATGAGAAAAAGGATGAAGAAAAAGAAGATCCCAAAGGAATTCCTGAATTTTGGTTGACTGTTTTTAAGAATGTTGACTTGCTCAGTGATATGGTTCAGGTAATTTTATTCGTAAAAATGCACGTTTACCTCAAGGGTAAACTTTGGAATTTAAATAGCTGTGATGACTATTCTCTTCAGTGTTGGCCTTTCTAAAATGATTGCTTACTTTTGAAAGAGCTAGTATCTGTAGGAGGACGATTACAGCTTTGATTAATGTAATCAAATAAATTACAGTTATTTTCAAAAATTAGATAATAAAATGGTTCCATTGATAATTACTCATTATTAACTGGTGTTTTCTCATAGCCCTGTGCCTTCTGTCTTTACATGCTTAGGATAGGGAAGACAATCTTAGTTTTCAATTGTTTGGCTCCTCCCAAAAAGAGCTTTTCAGTCTGAAACCAAAACTATTCCATGAGAAATTTACATTTTAAAGAATAGTATAAAGATGTTTAACTCACTCAGAGTTGTCACATTTCTTTGTGAAACCATCACAGATGTCACTTTCTTTGGGAAACTGCCTCTCCAGTATTTCTTGAGCCACTA
Source organism: Indri indri (assembly GCA_004363605.1). Taxonomy (NCBI): domain Eukaryota; kingdom Metazoa; phylum Chordata; class Mammalia; order Primates; family Indriidae; genus Indri; species Indri indri. Next base: position 36,585 of record RJWJ010001492.1, read on the forward strand.
CCATCTGCGTTGTAGTACCTGTTGCCCTGTCTTGTGATTGTTGGAAGTTACATTGAGAAAAATAAATGATCTCAACACAATTACTGCTTATTGCATTTCTACTTTAGCAAAGTAGAAAAGAATCAGGCAGGAGGAAAGGAACAAGCAGCTGGAAAATGCAGCAATTATAATCAGGAAACGTTTTTAAAGCAAATATAAAACCAAACAAAGACTTGGTTTTATATTTTTCAGCCCATTCATCTTATATAATGGTGTAGTTCTCTACTTGGTCACTTTTTTTCTACCAGTGACAGCAGACCCATAGTAAAAACTAGCTTCAGTATAAGCCATAATCTGGAGAGTAAGTCTTAAAAAGTTATAATTATTATATAAAACTTTACTAAAAATATATTGTGTCTCAGCTACTGTCTGTAGTAACAGAATACAAACCCTAGAATGCCATGTTAGATACTAATTTTTATTATTTTTTAATTTGAAGGAACATGATGAACCTATTCTGAAGCACTTGAAAGATATTAAAGTGAAGTTCTCAGATGCTGGCCAGCCAATGGTAAAAGAACTTTGAAATATTTGCAATTTTATACCAGGTGCTTACAGGTAGATAAATAGTCCTTTTTAAAAAGAAGTGACCATTCGAGGGTTAGGGATGGAGATGATAAGAAATTGATACTTGGTACTGTTTTCTTTGTAGTAAATAAGTATTTGTATGTTACTAATTATGGCACAATATTTATTCCTTTTCCTCCCTCTGAACATAGACTGTTTTTGAAATACAATCCTTGATCCTGGATTAAAGTGGGTAAAAATAATGGCAAAGGAACAAGAAAAAGTAAATACTTATTCTGTATTAAAAGGCATGTGCCTGGAAATTATATAAAACAGATGATGTTAGAGGGCTTCTACTCCCCCATGAGTAGGGGGAGTAGATCAGCTGAAAGATCAGCTAACAGCCTCTTCCCCAAACCACCGGTATTTTATGTCAGCTGTGGGCAAAGCTCTGCTATAGGTATGGGCTGTAGATTTTTAAGGTTGGGCTTTTTCTGTGTCAAGCTCAGGTTCTAGTCTACTATTGAAAAGCCCCCTTCGTGGCGGAAGTAGGGAGGAAGGGATACTTGGTCAATTAAGATGTGCCCATCCTATTGTGTAAACATGTTACAAATCACTTTACAAATTACTGTTACTTTAGTTGTAAATGGAAACTAAATTTTATTAGTTAATTTCTACCTCTTTTTGCTTTTAACATAATTTAGGGTTGTAGTAGAAAAAACATAATGTTTTTCTGAATTTTATATGTGCTTTTAAAAAACCACAGATTAAGCTTTGTTTACTAAAGCATTGGCAAAATTTACTATATAGGAATTTAACTAATTTTTATTTTCTTTTTTAAAGAGTTTTGTCTTAGAATTTCACTTTGAACCCAATGAATATTTCACAAATGAAGTGTTGACAAAGACATACAGGATGAGGTCAGAACCAGATGATTCTGATCCCTTTTCTTTTGATGGACCAGAAATTATGGGTTGTACAGGGTGAGTTTAATTTTAGTACTTAAACAGAATGTTACATCAGTTTTCGTTGTACTTAGATTTGTGACACTTGTTATTTTCAGTTACATATATGCATAGTCTGTCTCTAGACATTTTGGTAAAATATTTTCTGAGAAGTGCTTAATCATTTTCCTATACTTCTCCTTGGGCCCATGACTGTAACATATATTTTTGCAAAGGAGTACCTCTTTAAATTTATTATACTGTGCGTTTGCGCTAATTGTAAATATGTTTATTTTAAAAATTTGTTTAGAAATAGAATTTTCCCCTTTACACTGCTACAGAAAACATTTGAGCCAATTTCCCCCTCTGAAATTTGAAATCTAAATATAACATTTACTTCTAAAAATTTAGCAATTAAAAATGTGCTAAATGTGATAGAAGATTTTTCTCCTTTGTTTTGTAAGGTGCCAGATAGACTGGAAAAAAGGAAAGAATGTCACTTTGAAAACCATTAAGAAGAAGCAGAAACATAAGGGACGTGGGACAGTTCGTACTGTGACTAAAACAGTTTCCAATGACTCTTTCTTTAATTTTTTTGCACCTCCTGAAGGTAAGTATTATTTTAGTTTGTGTATTAATGGTGGTTTTATAGTAAGCTTTATTTAATTTCTTATTCATTTGAATTTCTCTTCTCTATTTTTATAGTTCCTGAGAGTGGAGATCTGGTAAGTTGAATTGTTTTTTATTGTTTACTGAGTTAAAGCACTGATCAGTCCTCAAAAGTGGAGAGGGGATGGTTGTTGCTAGCATTGTGTTCTGAGGCCTGCAATGCACTGGATAGACCTTTATGGATCTGGAAAATTGTTCCATTCAAAGTGATGTTACTGCCTCTACTGAGAGACAGTGAAATAAAAAGTTAAAGATTTTCTTTTATTTCAAGACTTGTAAATGTTTCTCTGAAGGATTTAACTTTTCAAAATTACTGTTTTCTTCCTTAATGAAACCAGAATGTATTCATTTATACTATTTACTAAACTTGTAGCCATATTATGGTTAGAACTCTTTCCTGTGTCTGTTACTACAATAGAAATATGGTTGTTTATTGTAGCCATATACGTGTAGGTATGTGGCACATAACAAAGAATTATGAAATGTGCCTACCACGTAGCCTGGACTGACGAACCACCTCAAAAAAGGTCTGTACAGGCAGGGTAGGCCAGGTATGTTTTGAATTTGTTTTTCTCTTGGTCAGGTTTTTGAATTTAAATTAACTTAGGGAGTTTTACTAGTTTTATACATATATACAATTAGGAATTATGTTAATTTGAATACTTCTGAATTAGAATCATCTTGGCTAAGGCTTAGACCAGAACTGCAAAAGGGAAGTATTTCTGTCTGAAAAGAGTAATAACTGGCTTCATTCAAAATACTTTTTATAGGATAAAAAATGGGAGTATAAAGCAGTGTGTAAATTTTAGGTAAGAATTATTTTGAGTATTGAGATAGAGCTTCATACTGTTTTCATGTCAATGGATGGGTTAGAGCTTGTGTTCAAGTTCTTTTTCTTAGTTTGTTACTAAATATCGATGGTGACAATACAGTCTTGAGAACCTCTACCCCATGATTTGAATTTCTTCCTTTAAAATTCACCTCTTCCTCCTTTTTGTACTTCTTAATTTATTAGATTATGTTGATGACATAGTAAACGTTCATGGAATTCACAGATGGTGTACTCATTGTTTAGTCAGAACCATTTCTGTATTGTGCTTTGCCATTAAATGGAAATTGTAGATTGAGTTTATTTATTGTCATTATCATTTGGCATTAAGTAGACTTAAAACTGTACAGCTACTTGAAAGTATAGGTTAGGAAGTACGAAGTGATCCTCTGTGGTCTTTTATGTCCTTCTATTTGCCAAATACTTAATGTTGTTATTTATGAAAGCCTGAGATTCTTTTTTTTTGTTTTTGTTTTTTTTGAGACAGGGTATCTCTGTTGGCCTGGACTAGAGTGCAGTGGTGTTATCATACCTAACTGCAACCTCAAACTCCTGAGCTGAAGCCATCCTCTTGCCTCAGCCTCCTGAGTAGCTGGTGCTATAGGCATGTGCCACCAGGCCTGGCTAATTTTTTTGTTTTTTGTGGATGGGGGACTAGCTATTTCCCAGGCTGGTCTTGAACTCCTGGGCTCAAGTGATCCTCTTATCTGGGCCTTCAAAGTGCTGGGATTATAGGTGTAAGCCACTGTGCCCGGCCCTGAGATTCTAAGTATTACTCCATTTGGTGTTTTCAATAATAATTTAAAAGGAAAATTACAGTCATGTAACAAATTTGCTTTTATATTTTATTGTTTAAGTAAAAAAAAAAAAACTAAGTAACCAGTTCTAATTTTTATTTCTCCATGTGTATGTAGTATGTACACTGGCCTGCTGACTTGCTTTTTATTAAAAATTTATAAAACTAGGGCATATAGATGACTTCTTGATCACATGCATGTAGGCTAATTTAAGGTTGGGTTTCTTCTCTTCATCATATGATTTAAACCAAAGAGTCTCACATATGCCAAATTAAATAACAAAATTTTTCATAAGTTTTGTGCTTTTGTCTTCCTTTTAAAAACAGGATGATGACGCTGAAGCTATCCTTGCTGCAGACTTTGAAATTGGTCACTTTTTACGTGAACGTATAATCCCAAGATCAGTGTTATACTTCACTGGAGAAGCTATTGAAGATGATGACGATGATGTGAGTGAGTTTGAATCCTGAAAAGAAATAATTTGGTGAGGGTTCAGTAATCTGAATGGTGTAAGAGGTTAGAATTAATTTTTAAAAAGCAGGACATAGAATAATTCAAAATTAGGCTAATCATTGACCCTGTAGACAGCTTTTCTGAGTTTTAAGTAGGTCTTCTTAGGATCTTTGGATTCATTTATCTTACTTTTAAATTTTCTGCTAATAGGAAGATTATTCTGAGTTAGTGTAACTTTTGTTTGGTTAATATTATAGGTCTATTTTGCTCTTACCTTTGACTACACAGAACTGGGACATTTTTTAGTGCTTTAACATTTATTGGGAGGCATAGAATTTTTTTTATCCAAGGGAATATTAAGTAATGATTAAGGAAAACTTAAAACTTAGGTTGTCCTTAAAAATGTTTTAGGTATCCTTATTGCTAAATGGCAATTGTTAGAATAGGCTTTTTATAATCAGTTACTCTATGAGAAAGTATTATTTCTCTTTAGATATTAGTTTATGCATTGGTGCATGTTACTAATGCTATTCTCAAATGGGTGTTACATTCACTCACATGCTGTTTTTCCTTTCAGTATGATGAAGAAGGTGAAGAAGCGGATGAGGTAATGTTTACCAAATGAGCAAGTAATTCTCTGTGTTTAACACATTGAGAAGTGAATTGAGTGACTTATGTATTCCTTTGCTATAACCATTATTCTGTGATTTGGGATAAAAACATTTTGGAAAATATGATTTTAGAATTCTACAGCCGAACAATGTATGTATAAGGTTTCAATAAATAAATTGCAAAACTCAGCAACATTTTTTTATTTCAAATAATTTTGTTCTGCTGCAGGGTTATCAGCTCTTTGAAGAAGTCAAAAGCTGCAGTAAACTTTTTCAACGTTGGCTGCAGTAAATATTTTCAATAAAAGCTGTTTGGATGTCTCAAGTTGTGTTGGGAAATTTTTCATATTAGAAGCTTTCAGATTAAATTGTTACCACCGAACTCTGTAATATGAAAATCTGTTGACCCTTAGAATAATTTGTATTAAATTTTCCATACATTATAAGCCAATTTTTCCTACTATGTACCTACTTCATGGATGCATTTTGAACTTTAATATAGGAAGGGGAAGAAGAAGGAGATGAGGAAAATGATCCAGACTATGACCCGAAGGTGAGCAAAATTAGTGCTGCTTTCTATTAAATTTAAGGCAGGCTAAAGTGAGAGTTGGTATTTCTGAATATAGTTTATATTTTTTCCATTAAAAGTTTTTAATAAAGCCCATTGACTGGATAACTTTTTTTTCTTTTTCTAATCCATTGGCATTTTGAACAGTACACATAATTATCAATGGACCTTTCCTAAGAAACATTGTTTTGGATCTGATCGTGTTTTTTATAGTTTCAGGCTAAGTAAACTCTAGGATTCTATTTTCATGGCACATTGTCTTGGGCATTTTTTTTTTTTTTAACAGTTTTTAAGCATTAAAAAAAGTTTATTGGTTGGGTTCTTAGTCTGTTTTTCCTCCAAAGGAAAGCTTATAAACAAATGTCAGTTTTTAAAAGATCTGAATGCCAGGAGGGTTTGGGAACTGGGGAGCAGTGCTGTTAAATTCTTTGAGCCACCTCTATTCCTCAGTTCTTTAGAGTCCCAGTCTATTGTTCCTGGGAATTTGTCATATCAGGGTTAGTAGACGTCTTTATCTTCCACAAAGTATGTGGTATATCATTGTTATTCATTTGAAACATTGGTTTTCTCTTTAGTGCATTCATTCATTTGCTTAATGCTATAAAATATTCAGATGATGATTTAACTCAGCAAGTAGGAAAGGGTAATTTAATAAAAACATATTCTAGTAGGCGTGAATTATTCTTAATAGCTAAATATGAATAGAATTAGTATCTTTGAATAATCTATAAAAAGGCAAAACTAATTGATAATATGACTAACATAAATTGCTTGATAATTTTAATTGATTATGGAATAGTGTGTCATTTTATGGAGTTAACAATGTAAAATTTGGACTTTAGGATTTCAGTGACTTGCTAATACGTGAATAAATACTTTGCCATCCTTGTCTATGTCCTATTACCATTTCTTTAATTTGGTGAAATCTTTGACAAAACGGTGAGATACTGTGATAATTAAGGTAGTTAACTACTATTGAAAAATTCACTGAAGCAGGTAGAAGAAGACAGATTGACTTGTTGTTTTCCTTTAACAGAAGGATCAAAACCCAGCAGAGTGCAAGCAGCAGTGAAGCAGGATGTATGTGGCCTTGAGGATAATCTGCACTGTAATAGCCTAAACACAACTATTATTTACTTACAGCCTTATGTTTTTGTATTTTCTTGGTAGACTCAGTAATTTTTTTTTAAAGAACAGGACCTGATATTTTAAAGACCAATTTGTTCTACCTAGCATTTTAACTATGGTTTTTCTGACAGGTATGTTGAAGGCACAAACTATTTCACGCATGTTCATTCATTGCTACTAGTTTGGTTCTTCTGGAATATTTTCATCATGTAGCTATTGGAGTACAGCTGTTAAAATTGATAACTCTTAAATGAAACATATTTTTCCCTCCAATTTTTTCCTTGAAGAACCAAAGTATTTCTTCAGCTGTTAGTTGAATGGGGTTAAGTCTGCTTGCATTAGCCGTGCCTTTCATTACTTTGTTATAGAAATGCAGTGACATAAACTAAGGCAATTCATCATTAAAAAAAAAAAATGGTGAATCAACTATATGGTTAAGAATTTCCAGTAAGACCATACCCGATAACTGTTAGGTTGTTACTGGATTTTTATATTTTAGGTGACATAGTTAACTATAAAGAAACTTAACTCATAATACAGTTATTGGAACCACAGGGAGGTGAATAAAACCTAGGCTTTCCAAAAGTTAGCCTGATATTATTTAACTGTACTTTTAAACTTAACCTCCATTAACTAAGTATCTTTTCTTTGTGGTAGGGTCTGCCTTCTGCTTCCCTGGAAAGGATGAATTTACATCTTTTGTCAAGCCTATTTCAAGTTTTTTGTTGTTGGTTGTTTGCTTTTGTTTGTTTTTGTTTTTGCAGCCTAAAATAAAATTGTCAAATACACTTTTAGTTCTTACAAGATAATGTCTTAATTTTGTACTAATTCAGGTAGAAGCAGAGGCCTAGCTTGAATTAAGGGTTATACCCAATTTACCAAATTACTGAAAAAAAGGGTAGGTACCAACTTTGGAAGAGGTACTACATCTATTAATAAGCAAGTGTTAAAAAATAAAAGGACACAATCTTAAATGATGTGATGGTTTTTTAAAAAGAAAAATTTAAAAAGTTAAATTTAATTTTCTTTGAGTTTAGAACTAGAGAGAAGACCCCAAGCCTCTATGGTATATACTAATTCTTATTGCTTAAAGTATGTCATTTACCCATGCTTCTGTTTACTATGTATTAAAATGGGTAGTACTGTTTACCTAACTACCTCACAGATGTGTTAAGGCTTATTAAGTTAAATCTCATGAAATGTTTCTCAGTCTCATTAAAAGCTCGAGATTTTGGGCCTTTTTGTAACACAAGTGTGATATTCAGCATCTTATTCATACCATGCTTTGATAATTAAACTGGAAAACAAAGGTTAAGTACCTCTATTCTGGATCTGGGCTGGCAACACTCTTTCAGATCTTTGTGTGGCTCTGGGTGGATGAACTATTTCAAAAAGTCCAAGGATTTTTTTCAGGTATTTTTGATGATCATACTATAGTAAATACTGTAGGGATCATGAGAATGAAGTGGAACTAAGACCATTTTTGGAAAAAAATGCCATTAAATTTGAGACTGGAGAGCCACATTTAAAATACCTCAGGCTAATTACTGTTAATTTTTTGGGATGGACTTATTTTTTGATAGTAAGGGTGGACTAATTGGATTATATTAGAGTGAGGTCTAGAGTTCTTACTCTTAATAAAATAACATTGAATTCATGTTTAGAGGTGATAGAGCTTCCTTTTTGAAAAGGTAGCATTAAGGTTTTAGAATGTGAACACTTGTTGTTATTTGTGTAGTGTTATCCATTCCTCTCCTGAGATTTTTAACTTACTACTGGAAATCCTTAACCAATTATAATAGTTTTTTTCCTCTTTATTTTCAAAATGATTTTGGTTGCTTTCATTAGGCATTCTGTGCTGGTTTTTATTTTTTTTGTAACCATAGCTCATCTAAACACAACTTTTTCTGAACTTGAAAATTTTTTTTATCTAAAGATAGAATCCCATTTTTAATGAACTTAAAGTAGCAAAGTCACTATTTTTTTCATTCCTTTAGGAAATAGCTCTTGCCAAAGTGAAGGGGTAGATAATACTGAGTCTTGTTATATAATGGGGATGTGGTTTGCAGTGGAATTTCATTATGATTGGAATTTCAAGGGATGTCAGTGTTTATGCGATTTCTCCAGTTCCAAAATAGTTCTATTCCATTCTAGAAGTCTGAAGTATGTAATTTGAAGTCCTTAATAAAATTTGGATTTAATTTTATAAAATGTACTGGTGATATTTTGGGGTTTTTTTGGTAAAAAAGTGAATATACATTTTTTGGAAGAGTGGAGCATAGAGATGTGTAGAGTAGGCTATTTTGTCCTTTGGCCACTGTGACCTATAAAAAAAATCTGTGTAATTTTAAGAGCAACTTTTCTAAGTCCTGCTAAAGTGGAGTTTGTTATTTGATGGCTAGAAAGGACTACCATAGTTTCTGACAGGTTTTATTCTGAGTTACCTATAAACGTTTTTGAGACACTTCAAAAATTTGTCTTTATATTCTCAGTTTGTAGTTTTCACTAGTCCATGCACTTAGTACCAAGAATCTCTCTCATTTTTTTCCCCTTTAGAAATTTTAAAATCTCATATAGTCATCTATAATGAAAAACTTTGAAAAAAACAAATTTTAGTACTGTCACTTTATGGTCATTCAGGTATGACAAATGAGCCGAGAACAACACTTCCACAAATTGATCAGTTAATAGTTTAATATAGTTGTCTGAAAGTCACATCTATACGATTTCTTGGAATTCTTATGTCTAGTTTACTGAAGTATGAGCATCACTATTTTAGATCCTGAAAATATCTTAATTGTGTGGAATTGGCTTACAGAGTGGTACTTAAGAAAAATGGGATTCTACCTCTATTTCCTTTTTAGCTCATTTAGCAACAAACATGAAAAGGATATATTAGCATTCATAGAAATATTTTTATTATTCTGTGAATAGGTTAATGATAGTGATTGGTATATGGTAAGGCCCCTAAGATAACTGAATTAACAGTTTATATTACTGTTGCTTGTAAGACAGTATGAATTTGTGGGTTTATCTAAGTTATAGGCCATTCCCATTATTAAAGATAAAACTTTGAGTTACTGTTAGTGAAAACCTTATCATGCCATGCAGAAATACTAAACTAATACTTAATTATTCTTTGGCTGCTTTGGTTTCAGGGCTTGGTTTAAAATTTGAGTGCATTTTTATGGGTTAGTCTTATAAAAATTTTAGCCTTTATATTTTTGACTATTTAAATCAAGCCAAATGTCATTTTAAATGTACAGAATAGATGGTTTAGAAGCGCATAAATTCTTTGTAGGAACTTTAGAAAAGAAAAATATATATATGCGATTTCAGTTTAATCTTCTGCACTGTGTATATACTTGGTAATTGTGAGCTCGATTTTGTTTTGAAAATGTGTTCATAATTTAGATAATTTGCTACTTAGAGCACGAAGTCTGATAGCTGAAAAGTAAATGTAAATGATAATGGTGAAATCATACTGAAATCAACTTAATAGATGTATAATGGTGATTTTTGTATACTGGTTTAAAAATCCAGATATTAAAATATAACCTGGATAATAAGCCAAATTCTTTGACTGATTACGGATCACTTATGTGACTTTAGAGAAATGAAAACATCCTTGTTGGTGTGTGAAATTATTTAAGGATAAGTGCTATCCATAAGAAATTTTAATTGATGTATTCAGTTAATTATATTTTCAAAAAATGGATATATTTTGTACCTTGTGTTTCTTCCAATTGACATACTGCACTTTTAGATTTTTCAGTTTACAAAAAATAAGTTATTGACTAAAATTGTCAAGTACAGACAGTGCTTGACTTTGGTGACTGACTTTAGATTCTTTTCAACTTTATGATGAGTTTTTGGGGGCATTAAATGCATTTAATTATGATATTTTTGACTTATGATGGGTTTGGGGATGTGACCCCATTATAAGTTGGAGCATCTGTATAAAAGAAGTGGGGCTTATTAATTTAGAAATAATGGATTGCCAGCAGGAAGTAAGTCAATTATTTAGTTTCCATATTGGAATTTGAGCATTTATAGCTTTTGTGGATTTCTTATTATTTGTTTTGAGTTTTATTATTTCGAAACCCAGGAAAAGATGTTGCTTAAAATAAAGGCAGTTTTTAGTTTCTTGTATATTTTAAACTTATAATTGAAAAGAAGGAACTGATCAAACTTACAAGTGCCAGAAGTTGACAGAGTTAATGGTATTATTCATAATTTTACCATTCATAATGTAGTTAGGCAGTTGTAGCTCTGATAGACTTCTTGAGGTTGTAAATAGTTTCTGTCAGAATGCTCAAAACTTGGTAATACAGGAGGCCAATCCATAGAAGGCTTAGCTATGGAAGACTTTTAAAAAGGTTTTAAACACTGAAAACCACCTCTTCAGAATATTTCAAGTAAGGATGACCTTTCCATGAAGATAATTTTTAAACCTAAGACATGATGATCGATAGATGGAATCAGCCATTTATTTGAACATACGAACGTTTGAGGTAGGTAGGCCCCAGGACTAGTTAGAGGCCAGTAAAGGCCCCATAGGTTAAGTGACTGGTGTAAGGGGTAGAAAAGTGGCAAGCAAGATGGTGTTAGAGAGCTAAGAGAATTTTCTTTAACCAAGAACTAAAACAATTTTTGTTTTTTAAGAATAATAGATTTAAGTTTATCTGCAGTGAATCTCCTTAGTCCATTTCAGATTGGTGTTTTGGGGTAGCCTTTGTCAATATTGCAACTTTCCTTTAACTCCGAAATTAAAACAGGTGAAAGAACTCCTTTTTCTTTATTTTGATCAACATACGTCTTGGCTCAAATTTTCTAGGCTCATCATAGGCCTTTTCTCTCCCAGCTTTGGAAACGGGCCTTTCCCAAATATCCTGGTTCCTTATAATGGGGAATATTATTTAGAAACTAAATCTGGAAGCTGGGTGTGCTTGTTCCTGGAGTGTTTCTAGGGCCTTTCATGTGTATGTGTATAGAAAATCTATACATGTATCATATTAAAAGCCGAATACACAATGAATACTCCAGTCTACATTTAAAAATTTTTTTCTTTAATATATTTTATCCCTGTGATTACCTGAAGTACCAATTCCAGTCCATATCTGTAACTGTCTTCAAATAAATGGATTCAACTAGGAATTGTAGGTGAGGTTCTATAGGAATAAGAAAATATGGATACATGTGGAAAATATGTAAAACTCTGTAGCCTCTAAACAAATATCTCTACAATCAAATTGTAATGGATATGTATGAGAATAAAGTAGTTTACTAAATGGACATTTAGTAAATGTGCTTCCTAAACATAAGAAAACCTAGAATTTGTGGTTGGGATCACTTTTAAAATTGATTTTGGCAGTTAATTTCAGAACTAGTTGGGGCTTTTTATTGGTTCAAAGGCAAAATTCCTCCTAGGTATGAGGTGTCTTATTTGGTGTGCATAAGAAGACTGGATAATATAAACTTACACCCCATTTTGAAAAGTTTTTCACATTGTAAAAAATACATATTTATATAAATAGAAGAAAAGATTTGCCCCTAACCTAAAGTCAGCTAGGTTTAGAAAATCTCATCTTATTCTTTTTAAAAAAAAATACATGTATTTTCACGTGCTGATTTATTTTCTTTGGCCTTTGGCAGAATCCAGAAATGATCTAGGGTAAAACTAAATGAAGTCTAACTAGGTTTCTCATGCTTCAGAACACCTACTCTGCCTGTCCTCTCCATCCTTAACATTTACTTGGAGCTCTGGATGTTGGGGATATTTTCTAGGCGTGGGCAGTGAAATAGGTGCCTGTCTTGAGATCAGATGTGATTTTAGACTTAAATTAGGCCAGTCATACAAGTTTTAAAACTAGAGACTGGATCCATTGTCTTTGCTGTTCCAGTTGGCTTGGTGAGTGGATCTAGAGATCAACAACCCAGACTATCTAACCTGGATTTGTACTGTTTTAGCTGCCTTTCACTTTCTGCCCCTGGGCTTTTGTGCATATGTTTTATTAGTTAAACATAAATTTTTTTCATCGAATTAATACCTACTGTTTTTGGTTCTTCAGTTCTGAATTGGCTCTACTAGTTCAAGGGATGAACTCTAGGGATGCTTGGTCACTAATGGACTTTGCAAATTCTAGCAGTAGGCTTGGAACATGGTAGGTGTACAGTAAATTTTTATGTATGTAGATGAATTAGGATTTATCTGAACTCAGAGCAGTGCATCAGCTGTAATCCCGTATGGGAGTATGTAGCAAGTTGAATGATTCTCTTAGGTCAGTCTTCTAAATTAGCCAAGATACTCCAAGGTCCTTTGCAGTTGTCATATTCCTAACATGTTGAGAAAACTGATAATAAAAACAACAAAGCTGGATTGTGTGTATACAATTGACCCTTAAAACAGCACAGGGGGCTAGAAGCCCCTACCACTCATGTAGTTGAAAATCTGCATATAACTTTTGACTTCCCCAAAACTAATGTTGCGTAATGTTGACCAGAAGACTTACCGTTAGCATTTTATATGTTACTTGTATTATATCACTGTATTCTTAAAGTAAGTTAGAGAAAATAGAAAATCATAAAGAAGAGAAAATATATTTACTATTAGGTGGATCATCATAAAGGTCTTCATCTTCATTTTCACATTGAGTAGGCTGAGGAGTGAGAGGAGGGATTGAGTTTGCTGTCTTGGGTGGCAGAGAGAGAAAATCGGCATAAGTAGACTCCTACAATTTAAGCCCACGTTACTCAACAGTCAACTGTTCCATAAAGTCAGTGGAGCTATGAGAATGTGTAGGGCATATCAATAGTTCTAAATATCTAGTACTGTATAACAAAAGCGCCTCCAAACTTCATGATTTAAAACATCAGCAAGATGTATTTTGCTGACTGGGTTTAGATGTTCTTGAAGGAAGGGAACTGGAATCATCTGAAGGTTCTTAATGTATAGGTGGTAATGCACAGGTGGTGGTTGAAGTTGTCTAAGACAGCTGGGATGTGGCCAGAACTCTGCCTGCACATGGTCTCACTGTTTGGTGGCTGGGTTCCAAGAGGTAGCCAGCCAGAAATTTTACTGTTTTTGTGGCGTACCCTGGGAAGTCACTTCTGTACTCCACAAGCCCACCTGGGTTTAATGGGAGGAGAATTCTTGCTGGAGAAGAAGTAAGATTTTGGGAAGGTGCAAGGAACTGGAATCTTGTAGTGGCCACAAATTGTCTTTTTCTGGAATATGCAATTTGTTACAATATATACAGTATAGATAACAAAGGCAAAAGCTACAATAGTTTTCCAAAATGACCAGAAATATCAGGAAAGGTTAAATTACATATCGTATGCCTATTTTAAGGAGAAAAATGTTTATTCTTCCCCATAATATTGGAATCTTATTTGAATTATATTTGGACAGTTGAGATTCTCAGGTGTACACATAATGAGCTCATTCTGAGGAAAAAAGGTCAAACTTGATTGCTAAAGTAACCTTAAATGTAAGTGTAAGATGACCAGTAAGGCTGGGTGCAATGGCTTATGCTCTTAATCCTAGCATTCTGGGAGGCCAAGGCTGGAGGATTGCTTGAGCTCAGGAGTTCAAGACCAGCCTGAGCAAGAGTGAGACCCCAGCTCTACTGAAAATAGAAAAATTATCCAGGCATGGTGGCGCATGCCTGTAGTCCCAGCTACTTGGGAGGCTGAGGCAGGAGGATCGCTTGACCCCAGGAATTGGAGGTTTCAGTGAGCTACGATGACCCCACTGCACTCTACCTAGGGCTATAGAGTGAGATTCTTGTCTCAAAAAAAAAAAAAAAAAAAAAAGAAATTGAACCCCTTCCTCACTCCCCCCTCCATATTAAAAGAAAAAAAAAGATGACCATTGAGTATAGATTTGTTTTCAAAGATAGGGTATAACTCTAGTGAGGGGTTCAGAGAAAATGCAATTCCATGAGTATTTTTAAACTAGCAAGACTTAGCTTTATAGCATTATAATTCTTAGCAATTTTGAGAGCTAAATGCTTTCTAATTTAACAATTTAGAATAATACAAATACAAGTTAATCTTCATACTTGCTCGAGGATAACTTTCCGTTTTATACATAGTTTAACGAGGGACACAGTTGATTTGTATTAGAGCCAGCACTTGTATGCTCCTACCTGCTCTGAGAGACACTTGGTACACTGCCTTGTAGACATTCCTACCACAACTAGTGGTTAAATAGGCACATTGTTTAGGTTAACGGTTTCAGAATCTGAAATATTTTAGAGACCAGAGTTAATCTAGAGCAGATTCAATTTTAAACAACACTCAGGTATTATTTTCCTCTCCCTTCTCCAGAGTTTCTACATATGTATTGGTTGTATGACACAACCCAAATACAGTATGGCTTAGTTTTCTCCTAGGGTTAGATACAGGCTCTTGAAGCTTCATGGTTCTCAAAGATAGGCTTTCATCTTTCTGCTTTCTGACCGTGGCAAGTTGCTTTATAGTCCAAAGTGGGTCCTGGGGTCTGTCCATCATGGCCAGCTTCTAGGCATGGCCATTTTGGGCCAGTATATTTACTCTTGAGTGGTTTTAGTTTTGTGACCCCATAATATTTTTTCTTTTCAGCCTTAATTGAATTTTCTCTCTTCTCCTTAAATATCTTTCAAGTTTTAATTATCTGATAAACCACCAGACTCTCCAGTTATTTGTTTAAGATTTTCAATAAAATGTCCATTTAGCCTGTCTTCTGGTTTTGTTAGTGCCTTTTTTTTTTTTTTTTTTGGTGGAGACAGTCTTGCTTTGTCTCCCTGGGTAGAGTGCAGTGGCACCACTGTAGCTCACTGCAGCCTCCAACTCTGGGCTCAAACATCCTCCTGCCTCAGCCTCCCGAGTAGCTGGGACTATAGTGCAAGCCACAACACCCACTTAATTTTTCTGTTTTCAGTAGAGACGAGGTCTCACTCTTGCTCAAGCTGGTTTCGAACTCCTGAGCTCAGGCCTGATCCTCCCACCTCGGCCTTCCAGAGTGCTAGGATTACAGGTGTGTAATTCACTGTGCCCAGCCTGCCTGCTTTGTTTTGGATGATACCAGTACATTTCCAGTATTGGTCATTTCCCCTCACTTTAAGTGCTATTGGTTGTCTGTAGGATCCACTGTGCTGTTAGGTACAACAATGAAAACACTTATCCAAGATTTAGTTATCTAGTGAGGTAGGCATACGTTAAAATCTGATAACTAATGATCAGAGGTTGAAATGATCAGGAAGGAATTAATTGCCAGAGGAGAGCTAAGAGGTGGGATTTGAATTGGACTTTGAAGACCAAAAAATGATTTGGGAGAGTAAGTTGGAGACAGCACAAGTAGATATATAACTGGAGCTCACATGAGGTTGAATAAGGAGTCAAAATTGTAAAGGTGAGTAGGACCCATTCTGTGGAGTGCTTTCTGTGCCAGGGTAAAGAAAGCTACATACGAGGGGAAGCAAATGGAAGTTTCTATCGTATTTAATAGACTTGATGGCCATGTATGTGATAGTATGGATCAGGTTGGTTGCGCCACTTGAGAGCCTAGATGAAATGAGAACCTGAATTAGGCTGACGGCAGAATAGAAAGGGTGGCGACAGCTGATTGACAGTGCTTGATCCACAAATAGGTTGTATTTAACAGCACCAAGTGCCCTCTTTCTGACTTGCGTTAGGCTGTGTTGCACAAAGTGATCACTAGGAGGCATAGTTCATCAACTAGTAAGGCAAAAAGGAAGGCAGCTAGACAGCTACCGAGGAAGCCTGGATAGTACTGTGTTGAAGAAAATTAATATAACTTTTCAACTCACAGCATTTTGGAAATTGGAATCTTTATAAGGTTTTTCTTCTAAGTATTTCAAAGTTGAAATAAATGGCAAAGTCTAAATTGCATTCTGAACGTGGAACTATTTGGTTATCCTTTATACGCTGATGAGAGTGACCTGACATTTTCGTAGATTATTGGCTTTTAACTATTTCTTGGAAGACACGACCTTTGCTCTGTCCAAATCTTTGCCATGAGTATATATTGCAAATTAGCTTATATAATCAAGATTTTGTAATTTTATAATCAAGTTGTAAATACTTCTTAATAACTCTCTGAGTTCTGTTAAAAGTCTGTAAGCTAGTAATGATTAATGGACTTTTTAAAAGCAAGTGTTTGGCTATTTAACTGCTAAGTAAGGGAAAGCAGTTCATTTCCACTTCTGTTTCTCATCCCTTTAATTACTCTTCCTAGAAAACAATAGGATGCTAGTTTATATAACTACCTCTCACAATATTAAATTGCATGTTGCTCGGAAAAAGATTTGTGAGATTTATTTCAGATGACATCTATGGACTATAATTGCTGTTAGAATTCACAGAAGCCTAGCATGTATAGTAGTTATCCATTTAAAATGTACCGAATATATATTGTTGTCACAGATTTTGCAAGTGTTTTTATAGTCTTGTTACAGTTTAAAACTTTTTAAAAGTAGGATGCATTATGAAAAATCTGTTAAAAGTATTTGAAGAAATTGATTTTATGACAGATGTGGTTCCATTTAAAATTTCTACACATCTTGAGCATCTACTCTGTGCTGGGAATTGTTCTAGGTGATTAGAACACATCAGAAACAATGATCCTTTGCCCTCTTGAATAGCTTACACTCTAATAGGAAGGGGAACAGAAATAAACAACAGGCATAATAAATTATCCAGCGGAATGTTAGAAGATAATGCTATGGGAAAAATTCGAGGAATTAGGTGGTTGCAATTTTAGAGTGATCAGGATAGGCCTGCTGAGAGGTGACATTTGAGCAAAGACTTAAAGAAAGTGGAATGACCCTGATGGCTGGTTGAAAATAGATTATAGGACAATAAGGATCGACTCAGGGAGACAAGTTAGGAGGCCACTGCAGTAATGTAGGGGGAGACGATGGTTATTTGGATCATAGTGGTAATGATAGAAGTAGACAGAATCCAGATAACTGGATTCTGATGGCATCAATGGGATTTTCTGACTAAATGTGTAGATTGGGCATTGAGAGAAAAAAAGAATTACTGTAAGGCAGGCATGCTTCTACATATTTGCAGTTTTGGGGCAAAAGTACAATGGAGGTACCATGTTTAAATATTTAAAAGTTTTGTTAAATGAAAATATATCCAGTGCATCTATCTTGACAAATACACCTTCAGAAGAACCTGGAAAGCCAGTTTTGAATTTATGCTAGGACATAACTTGGGATCAGAGCCAATCCTCAGCCTATGTCCCACCTTCTATCTCTTCCCACCCCTGGCTCTAAACTGTATGGCAAGGGGCCTTCTGCACATACATGTGGATACCGCATGTGTAAGGGTCCACCCCCCTTATACATTGGTGCACACAGTAGTGATGTAATGCATTCCTTGAAACAGTCTGGAGGTCATTTAGGCAGGGTATTTGGAATCCTGAGTACCTGGAGTGCAGTCTAGTATGCACTCCAAATGGACATGTCGTTTTGACTCCTTATAAAGGGCACAATCCTTCAAAAGTTCAGGGCTCTGGATAAAGGGCCTCTTTTGGCCTCATGTAAGAGCAGTACTGATCCAAGGTTTTTGGCCTGAGCAACTGTGCAGATGGATTGCCATCAGCTGAGAAGGGGGCTGCAGGTAGAACAGGGTGAAGAAGTCAATTTGGGAGCTCATTCATACATTTGAGTTCTCTATTGTAGAGATGTGTAAAAGGAAAATTTTCCTCTTATAGCACTGGCCTGGAATATATCAAAACTGAAGGCTATTTTTCACTATAGCCATTCTAACCTGAAGTTAGTAAAAAACTATGAACTCTAAGTGATCCTGGCACTCCAGGCCCTTATTGAACCAGTTTTATCCAGGAATTTGTTTTAATTCACTGTATATAAACCTATGGGCCTCTATCCTATGCAGGGTGCTCTTTTTTTTTTTTTTAATTGGCAAAATCTATATGAACCCTGCTTCCTATGACCTAAAATCCCCTCAGACTTTTTCTTTCTAGTGAGCTATTCAGTGATATCTTTACTAGTAAGTATTCCCTTGCCTGGCACGTTTTTTATTTTTTACCTTTAGTAGTTTATTCTTCAGCAATAAGCAGTTGCATATAAGTTGGGGGTATAAATTTGGGAGTCTTTGGCATGTAGATGTTATTAAAAGTGGTGAGTCTGGATGACATGCACAAGGGAGTGAGTGTAGATAAAGAAGAGAACCAGGACTCAGATTTGGAGCACTCCAACATCAAAAGACTGGGGGAGAGGAGGAACCTGTAGCGGAGACTGACCAGAGATGTACAAGGAAAACTAAGTGATGTACTTGAGGCCAAGTGAAGAACTTTATCCAAGAGAAGGAAAATGAATCACTGTCCTATGCTGCTGATAGACAACTTAATATTGCCAGTTGTAAAATGCAATTTTAATTAGGCATTTCAGATTTGTTTACAAATCAGTGATTTTTGTCAGCTAGTTTTCTAAGGTTTAGTAACTTTTAAGTGACATTTGTAGGTTTTCATTATGTAGCCAAAGTTTTTTTGAACAGTTAATTTCTGTAACGCATTTCTTATGAATTTATTTCATTGTCATAAAGGGCAAATATGGCCATTTTAGTGAGTTGATGGTGACAAATTAAGAGCAAAGTTGTCCTCAATCTATAAGATTCTTAAAATACTAAGATTTCCAATAATGTACTGCAGTCAGTAAGGGCACATTGTAGATTCACTTCTGAGCTGCTCACAAGATTATTAAATTGTCATGACATACCCAACTGGAAATTCTGAGTTTTAAAGTCTCTAGTTATAATTAAATGGGTGCTTTTGAAAATTGTGCTGGCTGTATGTTCAGATATTTTCAAATAAGTTAGAATAGAACACATTTGTTGCATCCTGATAAACAGCAGAGGATTAGGTAACAACAAACATTTTTCTCCTACAAAAATGACTTGTGCTTCTAGATTATATCTCATTTTCAAGTTTGTGTTTTTCCATATGAAATATCTTTCCCAACTACACCTGCCCTCAAAAACTCTGAATTAACAGACTTGAAGGAATTATACTTTCCAGATAAGCTGAAGAATGCCATTCTGTTAAAAGGATGAACAGCTGGTCATGTAGAAATTCTCTGGAATGCTCACTTGCCCTACAAAGGCAGGCAAAGAAACAAACAGATGTTTGGTGTAGTGTTTGTCATTGGTATACAGAATTGTAAGTATTTTTTAAGCATAATTTTACTAAAAATCTACAAAATTTTAATAATTGCCTTTCTCCTGAAATGACTGCTAATACATTAGCAATGTGAAGGCTCTGAGATTTGGTCAAGTGCAGTTTAGTGGGAGTCGGGATTGCTGGAATTGTCCAATTTAATCAGATAGTGTTCCTTAGATTAAGAATCTGGACCCTCCTGTGTTTAAATTATCCTTTGTTCTGATTGCTTTGGGATTAAGGTTGAATTTCTTAAGATGACACACAAAGGATTTGACTCTTGCTCTGCTCTCCAAGCTCATCTCACTTTCTCTTCCCCTCTTGAATTCTTCGCTCTAGCCATACAATTCTCCTTCCTTCCACTTTCGCCACTTCCTTTCCTCTTACCTTGGCTAACTCTGACTTGTCCACCTCTGGTTTATTTCTTCGTTTGATTCTTCTCCATATCCTCATCAGGGTTGGTACATAGTTGGGCTCCCCATTTACTTAATGGGTGAATTTCCCTACCAGGAGGCTAGGTCTCAGTTTATGTTCTTTATTCTGCCTTTCACAAAGCAGCTTCTATAGAAATTGTCTAACTGTAGGAGTAGGAGGGAGCTGGGGGTGAGTAGGGATTACCTTCCCCAGGTCACAGATAAATGAGATTCCAAAACAGAAATCCTGCTAGGTGTTTGCAAAGAGGGACCAGTAGAGGCCGACCAGCTGTTTGGAGCTCTGTCTTGAAGTGTGGGATCTCTTAGTACCGGACATTCCCCCAGTTTGTAGTTGAGTTACTGTTTTAAGAGATGTTGCAGGCTGTACTGACAGGTCAAGAAGGAAGCCGGAGAGCTGTTGTGGGTGGAGAAGATAGGCTAGTACCCGCGGTCGGGGTCAAGAAAAGGAAGGCGAGTTGCCACCTGAAGTGGGTCCATCTTTCTCCACTCCTTCCAAACTGACAGCGCCATTGCTTTAACAATCACTTTCTTTACTCCAAGAAGAGCTATTTAATGACCGCGAGCGAATGTGCGTGTGAAGACACGGATGTCCTCTCAACCTTTGTGCGCTGAGATGTTGACATAGGCGTCCAGGAGAGGCACAGTTCCGCGGCTCGGGAGCCTCTTTCCCAGCCTCCCTGCTCGCCCAGGCCGGGACACTGGTTCTGCGGGGTCTCGGAGCCCAGCGCGAATCTGTAGGGCTAGTTCGCGAGGGCAGAGAGACAGCTTTGTGTTCCAGGCACTGCCTGGTAGTTGTACCCGCCTTCGCAGCCCATCCTCACTTTCCGAGACTGTTAGCAGAGAGCCCCGCCAGACGGGGAGAGGCGGGCCGGTGGGGATGGCCTCTCAGCGCCCTCTGGGCGTCGGCATTCGTCGCCGGGCCGCAGGGGCTTCCTTGGCGATCGCCCTGGGCGGAGGAGAGGAGTTTCCGGGGCTCGGGTTCCAGCCGCCTTCCCGGGGAAGGAGCGCGGAAGCAAGTGGGCGGCGAGAGGCGGAGCAAGGGACGCGGGGGGCGTGGACGCAGCCGGCTTTGGAAAGGCCCCAAGTTAATGAGGCGTGCGCCGGCGGCCGAGAGCCTTTCGGAGCTGGGCTTTCCCCCGCGGTTCGGGCGCCAGGAGCCGCCTTTTCCGCTGGGTGTCACTCGGGGGTGGGGAAGATGGCCCATTCAAAAGCGCCGCGAGGGGGCCCGGCCAGTGCCCTTCAGTGAGCGCTCGCAAGAGGACGGCAGAGGCCCAGCGGCTCGCAGCTCCGGGACCTTGTGGCGGCGCATCAGGACGCGGCTGCCCCTCTGCCCGGACCCAGAGCCGCCGCCGCCGCTCTGCCTCCTGCGGGTCAGCCTACTCTGCGCGCTCCGGGCAGGCGGCCGTGGGAGCCGCCGGGGCGAGGACGGCGCGCGGCTGTTGCTGCTGCCCCCGGCCCGAGCGGCTGGAAGCGTTGAGGCCGAGCCAAGCGGCGGTCCCCTCTATGCTGGGAGGATGTTGGAGAGCAGCGGCTGCAAGGCGCTGAAGGAGGGCGTGCTGGAAAAGCGCAGCGACGGGTTGCTGCAGCTCTGGAAGAAAAAGTGCTGCATCCTCACCGAGGAGGGGCTGCTGCTCATCCCGCCTAAGCAGCTGCAACACCAGCAGCAGCAGCAGCAGCAGCAGCAGCCGCCGCCGCCGCCGGGGCAGGGACCGGTCGAGCCGTCCCAACCCGGCGGCCCCGTCGTCGCCGGCCTTGAGCCACCGGTCAAGCTCAAGGAATTGCACTTTTCCAACATGAAGACCGTGGACTGCGTGGAGCGCAAGGGCAAGTATATGTACTTCACTGTGGTGATGGCTGAGGGCAAAGAGATCGACTTTCGGTGCCCACAGGATCAGGGCTGGAACGCCGAGATCACGCTGCAGATGGTGCAGTACAAGAATCGTCAGGCCATCCTGGCGGTCAAGTCCACGCGGCAGAAGCAGCAGCACCTGGTCCAGCAGCAGCCCCCACAGCCGCAGCCGCAACCGCAGCCGCAGCTCCAGCCCCCGTCCCAGCCGCAGCCCCAGCCCCAGCCCCAGCCCCAACCTCAGCCCCAGCCCCAACCCAAGCCTCAGCCCCAGCAGCTCCACCCGTATCCGCATCCACATCCGCACTCTCATCCGCACCCCCACCCGCATCCGCACGCTCACCAACTACCGCACCCGCACCAACAACCGCACACTCAGCCGCACGGCCACCGGCTTCTCCGCAGCACCTCCAACTCTGCCTGAAGGGGGCAGCATCCGGGCCAGACAAGGTAAGGTCCCGGCAACCCCGGCTCCGGGGGTCGCGGGGGTGTTGGGAGGAGTAGGAAGCTTTTTCACGGGTTCGGCACTTAGGAGTGAGAAATCATTCCAAGTTTCTGGGAAAGTGGAAAGAAGAGAAGCAAACTGGAGCCAGGAGAGCCCGGGCAGAGAGGGGAGGATGGAGAAACTCGGGCCAGGCAGAGGCCTCTCAGATTGCCTCCGCGCCCACCCTGACCGCCCTTGTCCGGTGGTGCGCGCCCCAGCGCTACTTGACTGGGTGTCTGGGCACTCGAGCGAGCGATCCTGGTTTCTTTCCGTGCACGCTTTGTCCGTCTGATTGTCCCGAAGAGAACTGGGTCTTGGAGGATTCCTAGCCACCTGCTTCATTTGGTGTCATTTCTTTACAGGTTTTGAGGACTTGAGGAAGTGGGACGAGCATATTTCTGTTGTCTTTACTTGGATCAAAAACAAAACAGTCTCCCCACCCCGCACCAGATCATGTAGTTTGGACAACACCCCGCTGAAAACTTCTGATTCTTCTTAGTTTTCTGCGTACTCTTCATCACGATGCAGGAAACGACTTCAAGTCAAGAAGACTTTATTTATGAACCTTTGAAAGGATCTTCTAGTATGGTGGACCTTCTAGGAGCGATGATGTACTGTAATTTTATTTTAATGTATTTTGATTTATGATTATTTATTAGTTTTTTTTTAATGCTTGTTCTAAGACATTTCTGAATGTAGGCCATTTTCCAAAAAGGAAACTTTATTTTCAAAAACCTATTTCCTAGTAAGTACTAATCTTGGAAAAGAAAAAAGAGAAAGGGTGGTGGAGGGAAACCATTAAGAATCCATTCATTTTTCCTAGGGCATTTTCAGAAGGTCTGACACTTTTCGTTGTTATGCCAGGTGGTTGAAATTAAACTCTGATATTACATTTTTTTGAGTTTTTTTCCCCTTAGACATATAGTTTGTATAGAGTAGAAGTTTAAAAAAGCTTAAATCTCAGAATTGTGTAATTACGAAAATCTAATACTCAAGATATTGCTTTTCTAAAAGGAAATCAGTAGTAATGATATCTGATTTCAAAATATTTGAAACATAACCCAACTGATGACAGAATGATCATATCTTGAATATGTGGTAGGGCTGGGACTACTGTAGGAAGAACCTTACTTACATCATCTGTGTGTGAAGTTTAATAAGAAGAGTCCTTTTGATTTATGAATATGAAGGCATTAGATGTTTTATTTCAAAAAATGTCATGGGGGAAAAAGAGAATCATTCGACTTGTTTGAGAGAATATTTGTGCCCCTGTCCGGACTAGAGTACCCTTCTAGAGCTTTGCCCACTTGACTTGAACCACATTTTCTGATCCTTTTACTTTGTTCCAGAAGCACACTGAAGAATTTCATTGTTGAAAGTACAGTTTGTAAATATCTCAAAGAAACAAGAGTCATAACTTTTTGTTTTCATACTACAATGATGTTGATCAGAGAAGCCAACTGTTTTGCTTTTTATTGCTCTGTGAGATATTTGAGGGCTATAAATTTCGTTGTTAGGTTAGCTAAACTCAGAAGTTGAAAAGGAAAGGACTGGATAAACACTGGATTTTCAGTAAGAAAACAACCCCAGTCTTGTTTTGGCAGCCACTTGTTCAGGAGTCTGTGAAGGAAAAAAAGAGGATGCTCTTTTAAAGGTAGAACAAACCCTCTTCTGTGTTAAATCAAAAGGATGGTCAAAATCCACAAGGGCAGATGCTACTTAAGTTTAAAAAGAGCCATAGATGATACCACATCCTCTTGGGGCTGAAAATCACTTCCTATCTGCATGGCTTTACTAACTGTTCTCTGTTTTCTATTATCTTTTTCACAAAGTATTGGTCAGTATTTTTCCAGCATTTAAATTGGAATGGTCAGTATTAGAGCACTGCTAAGTTATGTAGTCAAGAAATGAAAATAGAATTGCATGCTAGAGCTGTCTTTATTCTCCCATTTAGAAAGGAGTTTCAAGGTCAAATTACCTTTTAGTGCAATATTTAAATGATGAGATTTTGAGATCATAACTCTTATCCAAAAATCTGCAGGGAAAGTTAAAACTTGAGCAAATGGCAAACAAAAGTTAAGTGGACTCCCACTTCCAGTGGCTGTTTAGGTTACAGTTGTAAAAATATGTTGTCAAGGTTTAAAAACTCTTTATATATTTACACACACACACACACACACACACACACACATATATATGACAGCTCAGATCAGAGAGCCATATCTAAAGATTTCTTAAATCAAGTTTGGTTCAGCTTCCTTAGAACTACTGCTGTACTTTTTAGGGAATGCCCCATAGTATTATAGTTTTAATACTGTAGATCTTAATAACTCCAATTAAACCACAACTTTTTCCAAATGGAGGATTTTTCTTTTAAATTCTTATGATATAAAAAAATAAAGTCCATACTAAATACTTAAAAAGTTAAGATTTGTGTGGGTTGTCAAAAAGGCATTTGTATGGTGTTAGCTTTCATAGAGGACTAGGTAATTTCATTGCTACTTAGGCCCAGGCTCCCTCTTGGCTGCTGGATTTTTTTTTTTTTCCCTACGGCACAGTGGCTGTGGTTCTTAATGGGGCCACTAGCATCATGTTTTCTTGTCTTTCTGTAGCCCTTATTCCTTGGTCTGCTGTGGTATTTATATTGATTTGACCCTCTTTATGGCTTTCTAGTCTGAACCCCTCTTAGCGTTTAACTGTGAAATCTCAGAAATTGGAAAGGAGAGAAGTAGGATTTTTTAAATTGCTTTGATGCTTTGAAATTACTATGGTTTAATAATTTTTCCAGAGCAAAAAAACAAGCATGCTCAACAAGACAAAACAAAACAAAATACAGTGTCTCAGTGACTCTAATATACCTGTAAGAAAATGATACACACCACCTAAAGTATTTTGAGGCCTGACAAATCAGCTTCATGGAAAAAGGTAAAAATACTTCTTTTAACCCAAGAAAAAGAAGGAAAGGGCAATTCCAATAGAAAACTCACCCCTTGAATAAATATAAAATGTGAAAAGTTGAAAAATTAAGAGGAATGTTCTACCTGGAAATTGAACTTTTGTCCTTGAACTTGTGTTGGCACCAAGCCTTATGCACAGTCAGCTCAATGACTATTTGTTGGGACGAACGAATGAAAGAAGGACAAAATGTGTAACTCCCCAGCACCTAGGTGGTTGCCGTTGCCTCACCAAGTGCTTTCTTCACTTGCTCTCCTGTCATTCCCTGAGAACAACGAATTCTGGGATAGGCCAAGTAAGCATCATGACAAAGGTCCTTAAACTTTCTTAGTGGAAATCCATTTAGAACTGTGTATATTCTGCAGGTAGTTGTGAGGTCAGGGAGTAAATGTCTGTAAGGAGCCCTTTGTAAACGAACATTTTCCTCATCGAGCAGGCTAGGCTTCTCTAATGATGTAGAAATTAAGCTAACTTTATAATTTCACTTCATATATTTTTTCCAGTGGTCGTTTAAAAAAACCAAAACCCTACACATTGCTTAAAGGTGTTTCTCGAACATGTAAAAACCGTCAGGTCTGGTTTAAGTTGAAAGGCCTGTTTTAACTCTTTTTTTTTTTTTTTTTTTTGCTTCACGGTGTATTTCTCTTAAACAGCCCTAATTTTAAATCTGATGCTAAATAAGTTTGTTGCAAGTGTATGAGTTCAAGCACATCATCTGTTTTCTGTCTCTAGGTAGGGAAAGTTGTGTAGTTTAGCTTGGCTCTGGGTGCTAACAATATTATGTTCAGTAGCAGGCTTAGAAGAGGGGTCTAAGACTTGACCCAGAGCAATCCTTTAGAACAGAGCTTTGTGGGATTAGGCTAGGCCTGTGAACATTCATTTTTTTTTTTCTTTCCTTTTTTTGCTTCAAACTGATTGGTTTCTGCTTTAATAAAATATCCTCAGCAGAATACATTTTAAATTTGGAAATTATAGTTCTTGGTATTGAATCCATCAGTGATTCAAGAGAAATACAGCTATTTATCTAAAGCAACCTAAGGTATATTAATTGTGGAAGTGTGTTAGATAGGCTTTTAAGAACTATTTCCTAAATTCTTGACACAGTTTTGAAGGGTAGCTTTTTGACCTGCGATGTTGAAGAGCCAATCTAGATTTACGTAAGATTGGGTGACAGAGTGATCCGTGACTGTTGGCAGGGCATTTGCCAAGTGGAATACAGGATCCAACAGGGTTGTCTTAGAAAGGGCATTATTGTCCAAAGAAGGAAGCAGAAGCACTCTGTCCTTAGAAGCATCTTCATAAAAGCTGGTGAGACCTACTCCTCACTGCTCTGCCCCTGACCTGCTGGTGATAGTCTGGGGAGTGAGGAAGCAGATTTAATAATAAGTAGTCCTTCCAGACCATTGTATTTTGAGAAGAAACATAAAACTATTGTCTGTTACATTCCAAAATCTGCCTTCTGCTTAAAGAATATGCAAATACCATCTTCTGTAAAGCAAGCATCACCATATACCAAATGCTTTATAAACCATCACCTTCGTGAGCTTAGTAGCTTGGTCAAAATTTGTGTAAATATGTCTCTTAAATGATTTTGGAGAAATGTGATTTATTTTTCATATTTTCAAAATGCATTCCATTTCAAATAAAGTATCTTATCTATTGAGACAACCAACCTATGGAACTTTTGAAGGTCTTGTTCAATGGACATGCATACTGTGTGTTCCTGTGGAACAAAGATTCTAAAGGGTTTGGCCATTCTGGGAAGAAAAAGACCATTTTTGTGGTTGGAGATTCATTTTTAAAAAATTAACTGGGAATTTTGAATATAGAAATTCACTCAGATCTATTGGTGAAAGAATTAGCTTCCAGAATGCTAATGAATTTGAGTTGAATTTTCCATAGTTCCCAAGATGACCAGAAATGGTCCCCAGAGAATTCGCTCAAAGGAAATTCCCTCTTGAGTCCTAGAGAGAGTCTAGTTCTCTTAGGCCTCTTGGGAGGATACAGCTCTGACTCTGTGAGAATCTTCTTCAAACAGGTATTTCTAAAGCTTCCTGTTTTGTGTTAAAAACAGAAGAGGGACTTGATTCTTTAAAGAAAAATAGCATAACTTTATTTTTACAATCTCCATTGGCATCTAAAAGCCTTTAAATATCAAAAGACTTTAAAATGGGAAATTTGAAGGCATTTTTTTTATCCCTTAGCATAGTCTTGCATTGACAGCTTTATTAGTCTACTTTTTTTTTTTAAAGAAATAAAATCTGAGAAGACAGATTACTGCCACTTTGAGGAGGCTTCAGGGATACTGTGTGAAATAAATGTGTATAGTAGGTGGTAACACAGTGTTGGTAAGAGCCAGGATTTGAGAGTCATTGTATATGGGTTCAAGTTCCCAGTTATAACACTTATTAGCTGTATAGATCTTGAATTACTTAAACTCTTGGAAACCAATTTCCTTCTCTGTAAATTGGAGTTAATAAAGGTACTTACCTTAGAGTTATTGAGGAGATTTAATAAATTAGTATACATAAAAGTGCTTAGAACAGAACAGTGCCTGGCATTGCTATGAAAGGAAGCTCCTTACATTTTAGGACAGATAAATAGGCTCGGGAATCATTATAGTCATATGAATATATAACATATATTTTGAAGCTATAAATTGTGTTTTTTGAGGTCTCAATGCTTCTTTTTAAATGCTAAGAACGGTATGTTGACCACATCCTTGTATTCCACTTTGAAAAAATAGAAAAATACATTATAGTACTACCGTTTTAATGACCATTTTCATTTGCTTATTGCTTTCCAGTCTTGGTCCGCACGTTCATGTATTTTAAGTTATTTACAAATTACACAGTGAAAATACTCACATATGTAGCTGTGGTACTCGCTCTACCCAGATTGCCACCTCAGGACAGTCCCCAGGTGTGGGAGTGTTGGTGGCTCTCATGCTTTCAGCTAGTCCTTTCCCTGGGGAATCATCTTGCCCTAGAACACGTCCCTAGCTTGGAGGGAGCCCACATCCAATGATGGGTCTATGGGGAGTGCATGAAGGCCGGGCCCTGTTGTCTCAAGTCAGGACAGCTGTAAAGGGCCATCCCTGCTCCGGAGCTCCCTATGGAATTGGCTGAGGCCTCCCAACAACGAGTTGGCATTGCAGTTTAACTCTCCCTCTGCCCAGTCCTGTTTCCCTTGCTTCTTCATAGGTGAGGTTCCCAAAAACAGTGCTAGGGGTGAGGGGACATTCCCTCCTCTCCACCAACCTCCTACAGTCAAATCTCAAAGTGTTAGAACCTGTATCTCAGGGAATCCTGTCTATGACCATTTTATATGTATATGTGTGTATATATATATAATACATATATATTTTTTCACCACCAAGTTTCTGTAGGAAGGTTCATGGTGTTGGGAAGGGACTATATAGATAGCATAATAGTTAAGCCTAATTTTTAGGGTAGTGGCTCTCAATCTGGAGCAATTTTGTCCCCCAGGAGACATTTAGCAATGTTTGTAGACATTTTTGGTTTTTGCAACTGATGAACAGAGGCCAGGGATGCTGCTAAATATCCTGCAATGCACAGGAGATCGCCCCGCAACAAAGAATTATCCAGCCCCAAATGTCAACCATGCCAAGGTTGAGAAAGCCTGCTTTACAGTCAGATAGTCTTGTTCTTATTAACAGAGTTGCTTTGGGCAAGTGATTTAACTTAGCCTCAGTTTTCATGTGTAAAGTGCAGACAGTGATAGTACCTGTCTCACGGAGCTGTGAAAGCAAAATCAGATCGTTCACATAAAGGACTGTCGCTGTTCCTCTCACAAAGTAAGCATTCAATAAATGGTAGCTGTCATCCTTATTATTCAAAGTCATATTTTAATGACAGCATAATATCCCATTGGGTTGTTATATTATTTCACTCATTTGCCTATTGCTGTCTAGTAATTTTCTGTTTTTATGCTGTTGTCAATACTGCTGCAGTAAACATCTTCATGAATACGTCATACTGATAAAGGCACGGACTAGGATTCTGGTTCTGACTCCATAATTTTGTGATATCAAGCAGCTCAGTTAATCTCTCTGAGTGTTAATCTGCTTATTTGTAGGTGGGAATAATAGCTGTTATGAACTTACTGTGAAGTGGCAGTGAAACTTACACAAATTGAAGTCTCAGAGCCGCCACTTAACCGCTGTATTCCCAGTAAAGCATTGTCTAAAGGAAAACACTGTAATTATCTGGATACCATTTTAAGAGGAATTAGATAGTACATATTCATACACATATGTGTATTCCAATCCAATAATTTGGTTTTAAGAAATAGGATGTTATTGCAACTGAAAAAAATAGCATCAAGTAATTCCTAGTTTGTCGTGGAATTTGAGCCAGATTTATATTTTTGTTAAAGTGAAAGGAGTCATATCAACACAACATTGCAATTATATAGGAATTATTGGTAGAGAAAAACCTGAATAATGAACCCATTGGCCATGTGAATCTATTCAGCAAAACACCCTTACTTGCTTTTTTTCCCAAAGACCTGGTGGGAAACCCTCACCAACTAACTACATAGAAAGGCCACAATCGAATAAATGTCATGGTGTGAGTATTCTAGAGCTCTAGCCTTACTTGCCTGCAGAGGGGGTCTTGTTATGAATGATGGTGCCAGTGGGGGCCAGAAGACTTTGGAAATTTGGACTTTGGAGACAGTCCATTTGGGATGGACTGTTGTAGGTAAGTCTCATTGGTTTGAAGGTTGTTCAGAATCTGATTTTATCATGAAGGGATTGTCAGGGCCTGAGGACAGAGAGGTCCTCTTTGTTATCCCTTGATACATCATCAGAATGGACCGTTTCTGAGGTAGAATAGATGTGAGAATGGCTTGCTCCCTGCCAGGGCATTCACCCGACGCATTTAATGTTTAGTTAAACTCCGGAAATGAAAAGGTGGAAAAATAGTCAATGTGGTTATGTTGTATACTCTCAAGCCCTGCCAAAGTCATTTATAATAGAGTGAGCAAATACTGTACTACCGTCCTCAAAGACCAGACATCCTGTGCTTCCAAGGCAATTGATAAATAAGTTTTCAACTATAGGATAGAAAGCAACAGGAAACGACTGTTGGGAGTTGCAAAGTTTTGATTATTCACCATCCTTCACTGGCTTTCTCCCGAAGCTGATAGCTCATACAGTTCAGTTCCCATTGAGGCCAACACTTCAGTCATTTTGCAAGTATTTTGAACTTTGCTGTAGTAGATTCTAGCCAGTAGTGTGGCTTACCCTGCAGTCTCCAACTCGGTTCCGCCGCCTATCGGAGACCGGGACGCAGAGCTCCATCGTGTGGCAGCCCCCAGCCCCTGTCCTTGGAAAAATTGTCTTCCAAGAAACTTGGTGGGGGGCGGTGCACAGCAGGAGGCGAGCAGTGACAGAGTGAATGAGTGATGGAGGGCCAGTGAAGCTTCATCTGTATTCACAGCCGCTCCCCATTGCTGGCATCGCAGCCTGAGCGCACCCCCCACCACCTGTCTGTGGAAAAACGGCCTTTCGTGAAACCGGTCCCTGGTGCTTAAAAAGGTTGGGGACTTCTGGTACCCTGTCATGGCTGATTCATCACCTCGAAACTGTGCACGAGCTTGGTGACTAATCACAGCCAAGGAAGCCAAACTTGTAAGAGTGTTAGGCACATTGTCTTTTTTCGCTTTTTAGCTGCTAAAGAAATATTCATTTCTACAAAGCTTGGCTGCATTTGGTAAACACCTGCCTTTAATAATCTTTTTAAGTAACCCCAAATACATATATTTTTGTGTGTGGGTATGTGTATATATGTGCACGTATGTATGTGTATGTGTGTGTATATGCATACGTACATATATACATATATATATATATATATATATATTTTTTTTGTTACTCTTCTTGCTAGTAGCTTTCATGGCCCATGAAGACAGATGGTCAGTTTTTTGGTGTGGAACCTGACCTCTAAGTGTTTGCAACAGCACTGGGCACAGTTAGCTTCCTTGGCGCTTTGCTCACCCTGCTTTCAGGGTTAGCCCTACCCTGCCTGAACACCTATTACGAAGCAGTGGTCTGTGGTGATGCCAGGTCCCTTTGTAATTTCCTGTAGCCACGTTTCAACATCACCGCTGGAGGGAATGGCTCTAGTTCAGTGGGAGAACAATTCAGTGACTTACTGTTAGTTTCTGACAGAAAAGGAGACTCTTAAGGTGGATATTAGTATATGGATTGAATTTGCAGGTGTGAGAAAGAATTTGATCTTTGCCTTAATGCACTGGATCACTATGGAATAATTGTCCTTATTGCCAGAGGTTCAGATGAAATCCCTGATGCCTGTAAATAAATAGTACCAGGTGGCTACTGAAAGACCTGAGCTTCGTGGCTTTCTCAGCAGCTAGTGGACCCTCATTTGTATTTGCTTTCCATAAAATAGTACCTCTCCCACCTGCATAAATAATGAGTTTGAAATCAAAGTTGATAATTTTATTTTAGGAGTTTAGACAAAGTGTCATTCATCCTGTCCCATTTTACAGAGGAAGAAAATGAAGCCAGGAGATGTCATTTACCTGCCCAAGGTCACATGGGCATTTAAAGTCGAAGACATGATTAGAGCCCCAAATCCAGCTCCCTTGACCACCCCCTGATTTTTAATTACAAAGTTTTTTGTTTTTGTTTTGAGACAGAGTGTCCTTCTGTTGCCCTGGCTAGAGTACAGTGGCGTCATCATAGCTCATTGCAAACTCAAACTCCTGGGCTCAAGCGATCCTCCCGCCTCAGTCTCCCGAGTAGCTGGGGCTATAGGCAGAGCACCATCGTGACCACCATGCCTGGCTAATTTTTCTATTTTTTGTAGAGACAGAGTCTTGCTCTTACTCAGGCTGGTCTCAAACTCCTAGCCTCAAGCAATTCTCCCAACTTGGCCTCCCAAAGTGCTAGGATTATAGGTGTGAACCACTGTCCCAGCCTCCTTGATTCTTAATTAATACTCGTTCCATTGTACCACTATTTGTAAGTCTTGGAGGACAGTTCACATAAATTTCAGGTGTTGTTATTCTTGCAAATAATCACTCGAAGCACTCAGACATCATTCATAATTTTTTCAGCATTCAGATAAAAAGATTCATCACATCTTTTCCCCTCAAAAGTATAAATTATTATTTTAATTACATAAAGTCTTCTTAAGAGTTTTACAGAGATTGAAAATAAATTGTTTAAAAATTCTACAGTTTTTAAAAATGAATTGTGATTTAGCCTTTTCAAATATAATCTACATGAATTAACAAAAACCTCAAGCAAGAGGCAAATTCATAAAAGAAACCAGAAATATATTTCGAAATGGACTTACTTTAAAATGTAGTTGTTAGAACATATTTCTTTTAAAAATATTTATTGAAAATAATTTTTTTTTTTTTTTTAGAAACTGGGTTAAAAAGACATTTGGAATTTATTTTATCTTATGATGCCTAAAATATTCATGGAATGTTTCCAGTGTTGCTAGTCACCCCCAAGGTCTTGAAATTATCTGTGGAGTTGAAAAACGTTGAAGTGATTTGAATGTTTATACAGTTACTTGAGAAGGTTGCTGACTGGCTTTCATAGCCTATGTAGGTGTCAGGAGAAATATTCCCTGAAAAAGGTTTGTTGAATGGAGTGTGGATCTATGGGCATAGGTGAGATCCTAATAGGTGGGGTGATAAAACTTCTTGCTGCCCTTCTAGAGAACTAGCTGAATGCAATTCACATAGCCCCAAATTAAATCCTAAATTACGGGTTTTTGACCTACCGAAGACATTAAAAACCCCCAGCCAGACAGTGTTTTCCCATATGCTCCTTTGAATTAAGAGTTCGACTTGGAGAAGATTTCAGGATTTGTAATACGTTTTAATGAGAGGATGGGAAGAAAAAAGGAGAGTGATCCCTGGTCAGTATATGTACTCTGGCATCCAGTTACTGGGTTTTTTAGTCAAAATTATGTATGCACTCCCTGTGATGCCAGTATTTCCTCTTCCATAAAATGACCTTTTACAGCATTTCATTCATAGTACTTGGCTCCCTCTCGGAGTCACAGTGCTTGTCACAAGGCAGTGGGTTGCCTGCTTGTTCTTGTGCAAGTGCTGACTGGGAGGGCTTGATAGGGGGCAATGCTGACAGCCTCTCTCCCTGACAGCAGATTGTCAGCATTCTTGACCCGGGCACTCCAAGAGCCTGGGAAAACACTTTGATTTCAATGTGGCTTCAAAAAACAATACCCAGTTGAACCAAAAGACTGTGTAAAATAGGTCCACAGGGCAGCTTTTGTCGCATTAGCTGGTTTTCCATGCCCTAAACAAATTCATGACTATGTCGGTGTCATAATCAGGGTACCCTCTCATTTGTATGCATTTAACTTGGCATGTAAAATCAATATTCCTTAAACTTATTGCATAGAAATTAACACATGGAACTGAGATGAAAGACAAAGCATGTTTGTGAATTAAACATATGGAAAGGATCAGGTATGCAGTGGAAGGGTGTGAGTTCTAAGGGTCAGAGAGAGGATTCCATCCTCCTGATGGGCAAAGCAAGGTGAGGGGTCTCCCGGCAGGCCTGGGAAGTGATGAGATCTTGTAAGAAAATGGAGGGGGAAAGGATGGCATTTTTCCAAAGACTTCTTCAATTTATGCTTCCCCCAGGTACTGATGAAAATTTCCCTTTTGTGGGGAAAAAAACCCTTTAATCAGATGTAAACTTTCTATGGACCTTTAAGATTTTGGTTTGTTTCTAATAAGTGATTAAAATCACCATTTGTTAGAAATGAAGAGTATTTTAGAGGAAGAGGGAGGCAAAGCTCTTCTTCCAGAATCATCAAATTGTGTACATTAAATATGTGTAATTTTTTGTACATCAATTATACCTCAATAAAGCTGTTTAAAAAATTAAGCCTTCTTCTCTCTTTTGAAGACTTTGTTTCTTCCCTAAATGAGTCTCTGAAAAAGGAAATAAACACAGAATACAGCAAAACTTCTGTGAGTTTTCTATAGGCTCAAATCCCTTAAGAAATATTTTCTATGATTTGCCTTGAGTTTGAAAAGCTGACATTCATTAGACTACAGTGTTTCCTCCTAGATTCTAACCCTACAGTAAGGAATGGAGGTAATCATACCTCTCCCACAGGATTGATGTTAGGGATTAATTCAGACAAAACACATAAAATGCTTAGCCTGGTACTGAGCTCATAGTGAGTGTTCAGTAAAGGACAGCTGAAGTAATATGAAGACTGTTAGAAGTGTGTGATGGCATGTGCCAGGTAGTTTTTGGGTCAAGGTGGCAGAATTTTATGGTGTTTTGCACATTCGTTTTTCCATTAAAAAAAAAGATAATGCTTTATTAAAACACACCTTGACAAAATTGGTTTCTAATCTGCATATAAATAAAATAATACAACTGTAAAACAAGAATTAGGAAATACAGAGCCCTGTCTAACAATTGGAACCATTTCTCCAGGTTTTGTTATCAATGATTGATAAGCTTGACACCTTTTAGCAGATTTTATTAAAAAATAAACTTAAGAAGATGCTTTATTTTAAAACTGTATGCAGGGCACAGTGGCAGGCCTACAGGGGATGCAAATAGGAGTAAGACATAAGGTTTGCTCTCAAGGAACTTACATCTGAAGCATGAGGAAGG
This sequence comes from Indri indri, assembly GCA_004363605.1. Classification (NCBI taxonomy): domain Eukaryota; kingdom Metazoa; phylum Chordata; class Mammalia; order Primates; family Indriidae; genus Indri; species Indri indri. The sequence goes on from RJWJ010001492.1 coordinate 71,708, forward strand.
TAAGACATAACAATAATGGTGGCAGAGTACTACTCATAGTAGTAGAATATTAATAATAGCAGTAGCAGCAACTAATGTTTATTGGGTTCTCGCTAAATGCCAGGCACTATAACAGGTGTTTTGTATGAATTATTTTTTTATTATGATGATCTTTGATGTAGGTACTTCAATCAGCATTGGGTTTGGACAGGTAAGTCCAAATAAGTGCATTAAGATAAAGATGTACTTATCTTTTATGTAAAAGAAGTCCTGATGTGGGTGATCCAGGGCTGGTAATCTGACTTTCCATTATCGTGGATCCAGGTTCCTTCTATCTTTCTCTTCCACCACCCTTGGCTACAGGACTTCTAGCCTCATGATCCAAGATGGCTGCTGGAGTTCCAGCCACCATATCTGAGTTCTAGACAGGAAGAAAGAGGAATTGGGGAAAGAGCAAAACAGAACACTTTTTGGATAAGTAATCTTTTGTAGAGAAATTTTGGGACCCCCATATAATGACTGACTTCAACTTATACCTCATTTGCTATCCAGAGTTGCAGGGGTGGGCCAGGAATATATTCTTTCAACTGGGCATACTGCCATCCCAAATGAAATCAGGGTTCTATTAGCAAAGAAGAAGGGGAGAATGGTTATTGGAAAGGAAACTAGCAGTCTCTACCATGGTTCTTACTACCCTTCACTTAGCAGATGAGAAATTGAGGATTAGGGAGTGCAAGAAACCTGCCAGCAAATGGCGGGGCAAGGATCGTCATCCAGGCATCTCACTCCACTGCCTTGGTGCTTAACCACGATGCACACTGTGCCCATGAGCTCGCACCAAGATATAAGACGGGTCTCTCACAGAGATGGAAATGCACTTAGAGACATTAACTTAGAGGCTTGTAGGGATTTTCACAGTTCTTACTAAGGTCTACACTTTCTTTCAAGTATGGTACTATTGTAATGATTTCCAATTGGTCCTTTTTTACATATGAACAACTTAAATGGAACAAAACTAAATTTTAAAACAGAAGTGTGTAGTTGCTTTCCATGCCTTCCTGCCAGAGTCATTGACATAGGAGAGACACAAGAAAGATCGAAGAGTCTGAGAGGAAACTGGAGCACTAAAACCAGAGTCTCTGTTGGTGGTGCTTAGAGCTGTTACAGAAGCCAGACCTCTCAGAGACCTCATGCGCAGCATCGTTCACGGTTTCCATCATAAGATCCCACTCAGGGAGACAGGAGAAGCAGAAATGCACAGTTTTCATTCATGCTCAACGATAGGAGCATCTTAGTTTTTACTCCGTTCTGGGAACTCCTTATTCTTTAAGGAGATCCTTCAAGGGTTGGCAAGGAGTAGTGGAATGAATCCCGGATTTTAGACTTGGCTTTGCTGCTGGTAAGCTGTGTGATCCTAAGCATATGACTTTGCCTCTCTTGACTTTAGTTTCCTTGTCTTTAAAGATATGTCTTCGATTGCTCTCTTTCAATTGTAATATTTTACAATTAGTTATTTCTATACTCATTTGCCTTTGGAAGGACTGTAGACTTTGAAATTGGAGGACCTGGGTTTCAATCGTAGCTCTGCCATTCCTAAGCCCTGTGACTTTGCACAAGTCCCATTTTCAAACTTCAGTTTCTTTACCTGCAAAGTGGGAATAATAAATCCTGTCCCATAGAGCTAGTGTGAGGATTAAAATAAATAATAGATGTGAAAGCACTTTGTACAGTAGTAGATGATCAATAAATATGCCATCAACCCATCTTAGCAATTCCTTTTTAGTACTTAATGCTTAATATGTACTTTATGCCCAAATAAGAGAAAGAGTTTTTATATAACCTCTCTCTGCATTGGGAGAGATGAGAAAGGAAGACGTTCATATCCATAGCAGCTTATACCCGTAGATCAGAAAACAATCTCTTCAGTTCATCTGGTGAGTTTAGATACAACAACAAAGACTTCTTTCCCTGCTGGGAGGCCTGTCCCCATTCCAGAGACATTCATGTAGGAAGTGCTTGTCTCCACTGTCTGCCAAAGAGCAGACCCATTCCATGACCTTTTTATTTTAGTCTCTTGGAGCCACATGTGGCAAAAATCTCCATCAATTTACAAAACCATCTGGTTTTACTCCGTTCTTTTCCCCTTCCTTCCTTCCTTTAGGAAAAAGAAGGAAATTACAACAGGGCATGCTACTTTATAGGGTTTCGCTTTGGTTTTGGTTGTTTTGACAGCCCATTATGCCTTTGACCCACCTGTACAATGAGAACTACTGTTCAGCATGACGAAAGATGCTAAATGATCAAAGTACCCAGTTACTCGCTGGCATTGGAATGTATTCTAACACGATTGAAAATTATTTTCTACACACCACGGCCTGAAGTGAAAATAGGTGCTTCTAACAGACTTGATTTAGGCAAAAATACAGTTAAGCTGAATCCTCTGTTGCCTGAACACTCTAATGAGCAGTGTTTTACTTCAATTATGTAAGCGGAGGCAGTAACAATTGAGGAAATAATAAAACTTGAACAATAATAGCTATGCTTTTCAGGCATTTACTTTATGACAGTTTCTTTATCAAAAGAGTGCTTCAAGGTAGGTATTGTTATCTCCCTTTCACTGATAAGAAAACAGAAGCTTACAGAAGTTGAGTAAATTCCCAAGATCAGAGGGCAATTATGCAGCAAAGCTGTGACTGGAAGCCCATCTGGGAGGCTCCAGAGGCCCTGCTTTTTCCAAGACAGGACATGGACTCCCAGCCCTTTGGAGTCAGCAGGAACGGGGGAGACCAGGGGCAGCAGGGCTCACCTTTCTCCACGGGAGGAGAGTGGCCTGGGAGGGCGCAGCTGTGCGGCCGTGACCTTCCAGCAGAGTGCGGAGCCGCAGGCCACCTCACAGTCTGCAGTCTCTTCCCAGACCACCCTGCAGAACAGTCTGTGTGCTTTGAAGGCATCATGGGATTTATGGAATGATGGGGCTGTGAGTTGAGGGCAAAAAACGTGACTAGTTTGCTTTAGCATTTCTAGGAGAAAAACATATGCCTTTTTAAGGAGTGGAATGGAAGTCATGTCTCCCAACTGCGATGACAAGCCCCGCTTCCTGGGGGATTAATGGGGACATCTTGTCATCCAGAGGCCCCCCACCATGCTAAGGCTGCACCCGGGGCCTTGGCTGAGGAAAACACGTGAATCACGGTGAATAGGAAGGCTCGGTGGAGGACTGTCCAGCAGTGGGGTGAGGGCAAGCTTCGGGCGGGGAGCACAGCAGAAAGGAGCTGGAATCTCGTCAGGGGCACCCAAGAGCCAGACCACTCACCACTCGGCCTTCACACAGCTCTTGCCATCCCTTGCTTTTATTAGCCTTTTTGTAATTTTCCAAAGCCCCTCTGGCCCTCTTGCTTAATAAGCATTTAAAGCTTTTTATGTCGTAGCAGAAGTGGTGCTGTCCTGAGCCCACTGGCAGCCCCTCCTTCCCTGGCACTGTCATCAGACAACTTTCCGCCCAGGCTGGGTGCTCTGGCTACAGTGATATCACTATGTGACCCCTTAAGTCAGTGTCCTCCAGCTCCGTCATGGTTCCTTGGGGATTCCTGGGTGCAGGCCTGATCCTCAGGTCCCTGGGTCGTGAAGACAGGGCTCCCCTCGTTCAGGAGAGCTGCTGAGGCTCAGCGGGATCTTGGAGGGAGCTGAGGCTGGGCTGAGACCCTTCTCCCAGCTTGGGGTGTCGTGTGCCTTCTGACCGCAGAGCCCTGGAGCGGAGCTGCCTCCCTCAGTCTGCAGAATGAAGGCTTAAGAAAGTCCGTGGACTCCAGGTTGCTCTTCAGATGTGAGAGGCACCCCTTTGTTGTAAGGGACCCCTCTCCCCTGCCACTTGGGGTACTCCAAGGGCACCAAGTGTTTAATCTGTACGAAGAGATTAAAGGCAAATAGGCTAGAAGGGGACTTGGGGAGCTCTCACGCTTTTGCTTGGTTCTATCCGTGCCTCCCAGAGAAAGTGATGATGTTGCCCGGCAGTGACATCTTTCTAAGAGCTGTGTTTCGGTACTCCCCCCACCCCACCTTGGTCTGTCTGCAACCTTATCACTTCGAGGCCCTTGCACTGGACGTCTGGACAATATGTCTGCTATGCGGATGGGACCTTCGTCTTTGATTCCTGCAGGGTGCCTCCCCCTGCCCATGCCTCTTCACACAGTCAGCTCTCAGGGCACGCCTGCCCACCCTACGTGAGGTGCTCACAGGACCTTCTAGAAGGAGGCTTCTCTAATGGAATGCCTGGGGCTTGAGAGCACCAGGATTCCAGGAAGGGGGCAGCCCCAGTTTCCTTGGTATCGTGCACAGCGGAGTGTGTGGTGCACATCGCCAGCGAAGGAAAGAACTTGGAGATGGAAACGGAGTTCAATGGAGAGTGAGACTCAGAGCCGAGAAGAGAGGGAGGCCTTGTGGGGAACTCAGTGGGAGCACGCACAGCCGGCAGGGAGGGGACAGGAGCAATCCGGTCCTCGCTAATATCATGGTTACTGTTATAAATCTCAATGTCCCAGACCTCCCACCCCTGCAGAGACGGAGATCGTTGGGCAACAGCGGCAGTAGTATTTCGTTTGACTCCCCGTCCAGCTCCTTTCCTAGAGGGTCTAGGCAGCTCGTTGGATACTTGGTGCTGACCCTTTAATCAAAGCTGTTGTCACATGGCTGCTGCTGTGTCCTCCATTGTAGGTGAGTCTGGTCTTTTCAGTTTATAGTATTGTCCCGTGAGGAATTTAGAAAGGCTTCTGTGGGCCTGGACCAGATGCCACCTGAGACCCCATCATGTGGGATGTTTATTCGAAAGTGTCCATCAGTGTGGGTCACCATGCAGACCCTGCCCTCAGCTGCCTTCCCCGCAGGGGGTCCCTCGTGGGACACCGTCTTCTTTCTCACCTCCTCCTCTGTTCTTGCAGGAAATCAGGGCAGCATTTGCCTCCCCTCTTTGCTCAGGAGTGTGAAGCCCAGTCTCCCAGTGTCCGGCTGTCAAGACCAAAGTCCCTTTGCTGTTTCTACCCAGAGGCTCAGGGGTTCCTCACACAGATAGAGGAATCCTAGGAGCCTGCCCTGTTTCTCAGAGTTTCCAAAATAAGCATACAGATTAGAACCTGACAGTGATATATAATTTAAAAAGTAAGTAGCAAAGTAATTCTTTATGAATGACCTGTAGAGACCGGGTCAGACTTGTATATTTAAACAAAAAACATGGACTATTTCAATAAGGTCTTAGTAAGCCCAGAGCTATTTTTGAGGTTGAGTGCTGAGAATCCTTTTGAGCACAAAGGCGGAGTCCCTTTGGGCACATTGGACCACCCCCAGAGTTACAAAGTGGATTGTAGAGGCATTCCAAAGACAGGCTGGGAAAAACCTGACAGGAAGTATTCCCAGAACACTGTACTCCCAAAGTCCCTGTTGGCTAACGACTAGGACATGACTGTAAATAAAGCGGATCAGCTTCAAAGAATAGCGATCTATATATCTGAGCATCAGCCACTTAACAAACAGGAAAATGCCCTCGCAGCTTTTGGCAACTTGCGCACCCCTTATGCCAGGGCATCCTGACTCCGACAAGAAAACGCACGTGTTCTATTACCCAGGGCCATGTCTAAACCCCACTTCCAACCCCGCAACCCCTCACCTGCAGTGTTCTCCATTTCTCAGCCAGATATTCCCAGGATTGGAAAGAAGGGAGACGTTAGGGACGTGAGGGGAGGGGATCCACAGGCTAAGGTGGCCAGGTTACTGGGTCTCCTCTGATGTCCCATAGGGCGGGTCTCTGGTGGTCATAGGCCTGAGACAACCTTGCTAATTTCCCAGTTAACCCTGCTTAGCACAGCCTGCTGTTGGAGAGCAAGGCGTGTGTGAGCTTTGGCATTAGTCCTAGACTCCAAAACTCATCTCTACCATTCAGTAAACTTGATGCCTTATTGAACCTGTTTCCTCATCTGTAAAATGGTAATGATAACTTTCGATCCATGGATAGGACTTATTTTGAAATTATAAATGTATGTAAATGAATATATTTAGTGCCTGGCATGTAGGAGATAGATACTTCTACTGCCACTTCTAGTACTTCTGCAAGTATTGTTAACTAGCTACTGGTTAGTGAGTGCTTACCATGTGCTGGGTATAGGGTTAGATACTGTGCTATACACACATTTTGTGGTCATCACTTCTATTATAAAACTATTTCTGAAAAACTATGATTCTTAATACAGTGGAGTGTTGCGTATATCAATTTAGTTCATAAGAATCTCAGCCAGGGAAGAGAAGTTTGAATACACTGACATTTCTGTTTGCATTTGCATACCTGAAATTGACTCATTATATTTCACAAGCAATCTATTTATTCTTGAGCCAAGAAACAATATCATATTTCAGCAGGTGTTAATCCTGACTGTGTCTAAACTTCTAAATGGATATTAAGAATTGGGACGGTTGGCTCTATAGGGTAGATTAAAAACCTGCTTTTCAATAAACAGAGAAGCAATTGAAACCTAAGTATAGGCATCAGCCGTTTTAATTATTTTACTGTCTGATGTAATCATTCTTGACTCTGCTTCTATGTAGATACAACTTTTTACACCTCTTTATACCTACCCAAAATTTCTGTGCTCTTAATAAGCAGAAGGGAAACGTTTGCTGTTCTAGACCATATCTGTAAGGAGTCAAAGATCATTATCTTCCTATACCATGTGCCAGTAGTTGGCACATGATATATTGGGGGAATTAGTAGCTTTGATGATTTTCATGAAGAGTGAATGCCTCAAATCCAAGTGAGAAGAGGAAGAGTGATAACCTGAATAAAAACCTCTCCATGGGGTGTCAGTAACCAGCAGGGAGGGATATGTCTGTGCAGAACAAACGCCCCATCTCCATCCCTGTTTTTCCGTGTCTGGCGAAGACTGTCTGCCCTATGTTTCCCTTGGGATAGAAATATTTGTTCTTGTTTTAAGATGGTTCAATCTGGTCAACAGGTTGAGGCGATCTGCTTTTCTTGGGACACACAGAGAGAATTTAATGCATTTTTCTCTGATTTCTGGTTAATAGATGAGGACTATAAACAGTAGGGTAGGAAAAATGGAGACATTAACTGACCCCTTTTTGTTACCAGACACTATGATAATAAGACGCTTTGTGTATGTTACCTCTTTTTTTTTTCCCTTCTTAAGAAACTGGGGTCTCACTATGTTGTCCAGGCTGGACTTGAACTCCTGGGCTCAAGTGATCCTCCTGTTTCAACTTCCTGAGAAGCTGGGATTATAGGAACTCATTCCTGGCTCACGTGTTACCTCCTTTAATTCTTACAATAAACTCATAAATTACTTATTGTTATCTTAACTTTATAAATGAAGAAACAAAGAGGTTAAGGAACCTGCCCAAAATAGCCTGTGGCAAAATCAGGATTCAAAACACGATCTTTGGACTCCCAGCCAGTATTCTCTCTGCTATGCTACTATATACATTAATAGGTAGATTCAGATAATTGGCATCCTTGTAGTAAGAACATTTACTTTGTTGTCAGATTTCATGGATTTTAGTCTCAGCTTGCCCGTTGTGTGAGTGTGGGTAATTTCATGCCTCTAAGACTCAGTTTCTCATGGATTAAAAAAGGGACAATAATAATAATACCCACTTTAATGAATTGCTGGGAGGATTAAACAAGGAATTGAGCGTAAAGCATTGGCACGTAGTAAAGGTTTAAAATATATCAGCTGTTACTATTCTATTTTTGTTTACTTGGGACATTACTAGTTTTATTGTGAAGGATACCATAATACCTCTGTTAATTACATAGCGTTTTTTCCCAACATCTGTTAGAGACTCCACTAGAAGGTGAGGATAACAGAAGAGGTACCAGTATTTCATTGGAGATGACAGAAGTAAGGGCTATCAAAACATTCAGTGCTGACGGGAGAGAACTGAGTGCCGCAGAAGCACAAAATATATACCTGTGTGTCCTGAGCAGTGGCAGGGCTGGGCTGCTCTGCGGCTCGGCTTGGGGAGAAGCAGCCAGGAGCCCTGCCCTGCCCCTGCCAGTGGAGGGGAGAGGAGGAGGGAGACAGCTGGAATTCCTATTCTGGCTGCTTCTGAGAGAATTCAGTGACAAGGGCTAGCATCTCTTGTGGTCTCCTATGCCAAGCAGTGGTCTTGTAGCTGTTGCTGAGCCAATCCTTAGGAAGCTGTGTGTGTGTGTGTGTGTGTGTGTGTGTGTGTGTGAGTGTGTGATGCGTCTGTGTGTGTGTGGTGTCTGTGTGTATGTATGCACTTGTGTATGTGCGTGTGTGTGGTGTGTGTGTGATGTGTATAGCATCTGTGTGTGTACTTGCACTTGTGTGCGTGCATGTGTATGTGTGTGAGAGAGTATCTGAGGGGCAGAAAACCACCGTTGTGTGGTTCTAGTTTATCATGTCTCTCCTCTTGCATTTATTCATTTCATTCAACAAACGTGTTGAATATTTCCTACTTGCTAGGAACTTTGATAAGGTCTGTGATTAAAAACTTGAGTAAGCTATAGTCCCTTCCCTGAACGAACTCACGGACAAATAAATAAATGAACAAACAACTGACTTGGGTCTGGCAGAGGTTTTTCAGATAATTAGCTCTCTACCTGTCAGGGGACTGTATGATTATGGATTTCGCCCCCAAACCAGACATAAATAAAAGCCTTAAAATACAAACACCGTTGAAGTAATGGATTAAAATGTGTCCATATTTCTATGTAATCAATCAGTGTGACTGAAAATGAGTTGCTTAAATCCATTCTGCCTTAAATACAGGACAAGGAGTGAGGATACCAGTGGAGAGAGGCGCCGAGGCGGCAGCACAGGTGCGGAGAAGGGGCCCGAGGAGACAATGAACTTCCCAGCTGCGTCTGGTTCTCGCTCTTTCACGCTCAACAAAGGGCAGGGGTCGGGGGTCTGCCTGGCAAATTAGCTCTGACAAGTGTGTAGAAAGTCTTCCCCCTGTCTCTTCAGTTCCCAAGAAGACTCCAGGTTGGTGTTCTGACTTTGAGGCTCCGGGGGAGTGTGGCAGGGTGAAGGAACACAGGCTCTGGAAGTTCCTGGGCACCAGGATAGGCGGCTCCGACTTCCTAGCAGCTCATCCTCAGGTACGCTTAGGTCTTCTCAGTCTCAGTTTTCTCATCTTCAAAATGGGGATGGTAATACCCATCCCATAGAGTTAGTTGTTGGAAAAGCCAAATGAGGTCTTACATAAAGCTGCGTGACCTCGGACAAGTTTTTAAAACCCTATGCCTTGGTTAATTCATCTGTGAAACGTGGATGATGATAGTACCCACTTAATAGAGTTCTGAGAATTAAAATTAATATTCATAAATTGCATGGAACAGTTCCTGGCACATAGTAAGAATTATGTAAGGGATTATTATTGTTTAAAATATTCAGTAGGTACTCAATAAACGCTAGTTATTTTATTATTCCTTCTTTAATCCTAGGTAAATTTTGTAAAAGGGCTGCTTTCATCATAGGGTTCCCTAGCTAGATCAGTTAGGATTGTTAAACTGTGGTAACAAAAATGCCTAAAAGTATCAATACAAGGAAGTTGATTTCCTGTTCACGTAGCAGTCCCGGATGCTTCCAGGTTGGAGGCAAGGCTCTGCTCCCCAAAGTCCCTGCGGCCTTGGTTAGACAGAGGCTCTGGCGTTTGTAACATACAACTTGCAAGCTTCCCCTGGAGGCTCTGTCCACGGCAGCTGGAAGAGGAAAAGAGTAAGGAAGAACATGTAGAGAGGTTTTGATGGGCTAGGTCCTGAAGTGGAACATTATTTTTACCCATGTTTTGTTGGCTGGTTCTTAATCGAATGGCAGCACCTAGCTGCAAGGTAGCCTGGGAATGTGGTCCACCTGCGCCCAGATAAAGAGACCATGAAGTCTGGAGAAAAGCTGGCAGCCTCAGCCTTACCAAGTCAAACACTAACAGCAAGTTCTCCCGCCTTCGTGATCAATTACATCCCACTTTACCTGGCTTTACAGCCACTGCCGCCCTGGAGCCTCTTGGTACAGGCAGCACAAATCCTTTCCTCTTACCGGCCAAGTCTCCTTGCTGCCAAATAAAAGTGCCATGTTCACATACTCGTGTTCTTCCCTTCTAGACTCTCCATACATCTGCTTCGGATTTAGATTTAGCTAATATTTGCGAATATACCTACTATACGCCAGGCACTTTTATAATTCCATTTTTAATCTTCACAACAGTCTATGAGGGGGCATTGTTATGAATGAGAAATCTGAATTCAGAGAAGTTAAGTAATTTACTTAGTCATACCTTGCCCACACTACTCTCCTCTTTCCTCCAATTCCATAGCATTGAAAGTCTTCAGATCAGTACTCAATCCTCCATGGTTTCATAAGAATTATGTTCTCCCTCCTCAACAACAGTAGAGCTAAAGCTTCCAGGTCAAGCATAGAGCCTATATATATACAGCCATCAGTTGCTTAAAGACAGGGATATGTTCTGAGAAATGTGTCATTAGGTGATTTTGTCGTTGTGTGAACATCGCAGAGTGCACTTACACAAACCTAGATGGTATTGCCTGCTGCACACCTGGGCTGCATAGAATAGCTATTGCTCCAGCGCAGTCCTCTGGCTCTTCTCATCCTCTGGTTACAAGCCTGTACAGCGCGTTACTGCACTGAACACCATAGGCAACTGTAACACAGTGGTAACGTATCTGAACATAGAAAGCTACAGTAAATATAGGGTATCTTATAGAACTGAAACATCATTAAACAGCACCTGGATGTAAATTTGATCTCCTGTTTCTTATACAGCATGGGGAACACCATTAATACTTACGTAGGATTCATTGAACCTGAGCTCAACAGAACTCTGATTGATGAAGTTACTGTTCTTTGTAACTCAGATGTTAGTCTTTGTTCAGACCCTAAGTTTCCTCCAATGTTCTTTCTTTTTCTTCCTCTCGGTGCATGTTGAAAGAAACACTGTCTCTTGAGGAAACGGCCCACTGCCCCCCGGTCCTCTCACTACGTGGTGCATTAGTTTGCTCTTGAAAAATGAACCTCAAGCAGAAATTCCCAGCTGTGATTTTTCTTCTCTAACTTCCCGTGTTTGACACGAGGTGTATAGACTGGAAATGCCAGCTCCTTGACTGCTGAGAGGTACTCTCCAGTCTCTCCTTCTTGACCCTTTTAGCTGCTGAAAGATTCCACGTCTTCGGAGCCAGAGGATCAAAAAAGAAAAACAACTCGGCCTCAGATGATAATTACCCCAAGTGGCCGGGCAAGAACAAAGAAGTGGCAGTGGTGAGTTTTATTGCTTGCGTTGTTTCCCCCCTCTTCAGGGATTTTGATTATGATTATTTAAAGATATTTATAATCAAACAAACAGTTACAAATGTTAGGGAGATTGTGTTGCACTGGGGCGCTCTCACAGCTGCAAGTGTCGCCTCCTACATGTTATTAATTTAGAGGTAATCAGGTTTGCATGTGCAGCTGTGCAGCATATGTTTTTCTAAAACAGTCACGGCCACGGGCACCAGAACAATTAAGACTGGAAAAAATGCCAGGAAGCATTTTTTTCCCTCCTCTGATGAACTGATAGTGTCTTTCTTTTAATTCTTGGTTTTATGTGTTTTTTTAATCATTAAAGAGTAAAGCAAACATTTTTTTAAGCACCTGTTATCTGTCTGAGCTAGTGGCATTTGTGTTATTACATTTAAATATACCATCTTGTTTTGTTTTTAAGTGGTTTTAATTTTATTAGTGGAGAGAGTCTAAGGGCTGAAATGCTTCATGGTAGGAGGCAGTAACACCATGTCAGACACAGTAGAACACATACGGTGCAATAGCGGGAATGTTCCATCAGGAGAAAAGCTGATGAGATATTGCTGTTTGGAAGCTGATGTTTCTTTTTTCCAATTTCAATTGAATTCTAAATCTTTCTTTGATTACTGTGATAGAAAAGTCCTTATTTCTGACTCAACACAAAAACTGTCTTTACTTTTTTAGATAATCTTATAGAATTTAACAGATTACATATTTCTTTGAAGTAAATTTGAACTGAGTTCTGGTGTACAGATGGTAGACGAACCTGGACCAAGGATTGCGTCAGAGAAGTCCTGAACCATAGCATGTTCGTTTGGTCTCTAAGTGTCCTTGTTCCTTTCTCTATTCAATGCAACCTGTTCATTCTCTTGCATTAAACAAGAATATCAAAGCAAATAAATTTCACTTGAAGATTTACCTAGCAAAATTAACCCCTGTGTGAATTTGTGTTTATTCACCAACTATGCAATTTCATTTCATTTTCCTATTTTTTAAATTATCTTTTCATTAGTTTTCTGAACACTATGAGCATGCCAACATGCTAAAAGATGGTCTAGCTCAGGGGTTGGCAGACAACGGCCCCAGGCCAAATCCTGCTGCTATCTGCTCATTTATTTGCTTGTGTATGGCCGCTTCTGCACTGCAACGGCAGGGTCGAACAGCACACGTGACCCATGCAGTTGTGCAGGGCCCTGGGCTTTAGAAGAGTCCCCTGCTTGATTGAATGCTGCAATCATCTTGAAATTATAAGTAACACTTGAACAAGGGCCCCTGCATTTTTATTTTGCATCGGGCTCTGCAAATTATATAACTGGTCTGGGTGACAGATTACGAAGCCTAAAATTTTTTTTAAGGCCTACAAAACCTAAACTATTCACCGTCTGACCCTTTGCAGAAGAAGTTTGCTAACCCCTGATTTAGTTGATCTTGTGTTTTCTTATATTTGTAATTATTTAAATTAATGTGTTAAGAATTATTTGGAGAGAATGACTAAAATGTAAGTAAATACTTGGCACCTTGTACCCAGAGAATCTGGCTCAATGGCGGTCTCGTGTGTGACTCGGGTATCTATGTTTTTAAAAAGCCCAATGATGGTTCTGATGGGGTTGCCCCTTAGGCCAGACCTAGAGAAAAGCTGACGGCTCCTTGGTACCTTGTGTTTGAACTGTCTCATTGGAGTCTCACTGATTTCCTTGTCACGAGTCCCTCCCTTTTCCAGTCCATTTTTTATGCAGTACAGGCACACCTCATTTTATTGTGCTTCACAGATACTGCATTTTTCACAAATTGAAGGTTAGTGGCAACTCTGTGCCGAGCAGGTCTGTTGGCACCATTTTTCTAACAGCGTGTGCTTACTTCCTGAGCCTCTGTCACATTTTGGTAATTCTTGCAATGTTTCAAACTTTTAAATTGTTTTTATATCTGTTGTGGTGATCTATGATCAGTGATCTTTGATGTTACTATTGTAATTGTTTCGTGCTCCGTAAACCTTGCCCGTGTAAGACGGTGAACTTAATAAATGTGTGTGTTCTGACTGCTCCACCTCAGGCCCCCCATTCCCTGACACACAACAATATTGAAATTAGGCCAGTTAATAACCCTACAAAGGCCTCCAAGCGTTCAAGTGAAAGGATGAGTCATGCGTCTCACTTTAAATCAAAAGCTAAAAATGATTACGCTTAGTGAGAAAGGCGTATTGAAAGCCAATATAGGCTGAAAAGCCAGGCCTCCAGCGCCAAACAATTAGGCAAGTTGTAAATACAAAGGAAAAGTTCTCGAAGGAATTAAAAGTGCTATTCCTATGAACACATGGATGATAAGGAAGCAAAACGGACTGATTACTGATTTGGAGAAAGTTTTAGTGACCTGGAGAGAAGATCAAACCAGCCACAACATTCCCTTAAACCAGAGCCTAATCTAGAGCAAGGAACTGACTCTCTTCAATTCTGTGGAGGCTGAGAGAGGTGAGGAAGCTGAAAAGACAAGTTTGAAGCTAGCAGACGTTGGTTTATGAGGTTTAAGAAAACAAGCCATCTCTGTAACATGAAAATGCAAGGCGAAGCAGCAAGTGCTGATGGAGAAGTTGCAGCAAATTATCCAGAAGATCCAGCTAAGATAATTGATGAAGGTGGCTGTACCAGACAACATGTTTTCTATGTAGACAAAACAGCCTTATACTGGAAAAGATGGCCACGTAAGTAGGACTTTCAGAGCTAAGGGAAGTCAATGCTTGCCTTCAAAGCTTCAAAGGATAGACTGACTCTCCTGTTAGGGGCTAATGCAGCTGGTGACTTGAAATTGAAGCCAATGCTGATTTACCATCCCCCAAATCCTAGGGTCCATAAGAATGATGCTAAATCTACTCCGCCTGTGCTCTGTAAATGAAACAAAGTGCGAGTGACCACACATCTGTTTACAGCATGGTTTACTGAATGTTTTAAGCCCACCGTCAAGATGTACTGCTCAGAAAAAAGATTCCTTTAAAAATATTACTTTTTCCACAGAGCCAGGTGCGGTGGTGCGTTCCTGTAATCCCAGTTAATCTGGCTGAGGTAGGAGGATCACAAGTTTGAGCCCAGCCTGGGCAAAATAGCAAGGCCTCATCTCTTAAAAAACAAAAAAAAAAACCCACCAAAAATCCTGCTTATCGATAATACACCTGGTCACCCAAAGAGCTCTGATGGAGATGTTGTTGTTAATGTTTAGACTTTTAATGTTGTTTTCATACCTGCAAATACAACATCCATTCTGCAGCCAACAGCATAAGGAGTAATTTCAACTTTCTAGTCTTGTTATTTAAGAAATACATCTCATAAGGCTATACCTGTCATAAATAGTGATTTCTCAGGTGAATCTGGGAAAAGTAAATTGAAAATGTTCTAGACAGGGTTCACCATTCTAGATGCCATTAACAACATTCATGTTTCATAGGAGGAGTCAAAATATCAACATTAGCAAGAGTTTGGGAAAAAAATGATTCTAACCCTCGTGGATGACTTTGAGGGGTTTATGGAGGAAGTAACTGCAGGTGTGGTAGAAATAGCAAGAAAACTAGAATTCGAAGTCAAATTTGAAGATGTGACTGAATTGCTGCAATCTCGTGATAAAACTTGAACAGACGAGGAGTTACTTCTTATGGATGAGCAAAGGAAGTGGTTTCTTGAGATGGAAACTACTGGGGGAGATCCTGTGACATTGTTGAGGTGACAACAGATTTAGAATATCACACAAACTTAGTTGATAAAGCAGCGGCAGGGTTTGAGAAGATAGATTCCAGTTTTGAAAGAAGTTCTGTGGGTAAAATACTATGAAACAGCATCAGATGCTACAGAGAAATTGTTCATGAACAGAAGAACCAGTCTCTGTGGCAAACTTCATTGTAGTTTTTTTTTTTTAAGAAATTGCCATAGCCACCCCAACGTTCCGTAACCATCACCCTGACCAGTCAGCAGCCACCAGCATTGAGGCAAGATCCTCCATCAGCAAAGCAATCGTGACTCACTGAAGGCTCAGATGATCGTTAGCATTATTTAGCAATAAAGTATTTTTAAAATTAAAGTATGTACATTGTTTTTTTTAGACATAATGCTATTGTATACTTAATAGGCCACAAGAGTGCAAATATAGCTTTCATGTGCACTGGGAAACCATAAATTTTGTGTGACTTGCTTTATTGCAATATTTGCTTTATTGCGGTGGTCTGGAACCAAACTTCCAATATTTCCAGGTGTACCTGCACTGTGGTCAGGTCAATCGCCTCCAAACACTGCTTTGACAAATTACCACTTTTCTCAAGCTCTTTTAATAATTACCTGATTTCTGCAGAATAGAGCCCTAACTCATCTGTTTGGCATTCCAGAGCCTCCCACACTGGCTTTTTACGAGGTTTTCTCACCCCTTTCCTGTACAGAGGCAGTGAGTGACAGAGTCAAAGACAAACTTCTGTCTCCACATCTGGGTTTTGCCACTTACTAGCTGCGTGGCCTCCTATGAGCCTCAGAATCCTCATCTTGGAAATTGAGGCAATTACTTAAGATGATGCACTGAGAAGAACACAACATCATTTCTCTATTACGCATGCCTGAAATGTATAAGCTCATTCTAATCATGAGAAAACATCAGATAAGCCCAAATTGAGGGACATTCTACAAAATGACTGACCAGTATTCTTCAAAAGTCAGGAAAAACAGGAGGACTGAGGAACAGTCACGGGAGGAAACTAAGGAAACATAACAAATGCAATGTAGGATCCTGGATTGGATCTTGGACCAGAAAAAAGACATTAGTAGAAAAATGGGTGACATTTGAGTAAAATCTGCTTTTGAGTTAATAATGTTGCACTGATGTTAATTTCCTGTATTTAATAATTGTACTATGGGTTATGTAAGATGTTAACATTAGGGGAAGCTGGGTGAGGGATATAAGGAAATGCTCTCTACTATTTTTTGTGACTTTTGTGTAAGTCTAAGATTAGTTCAAAATAAAAAGTTTAAATTGAGATAATATCTATATTAAAGGAGAAATGATAAAATATTAGCTAGAAATTTGAGGGCATTCATTAGGTGTTAGCCACAGGTAACATTACTGCATTTAGTCATTGTAACAACCCTATGTGGCAGGTAGTACTTGTCTCAGGTACAGTAGCTGACAGTAAGAGCTCCCAAAGCCCCAGCAAACTTTTTCCCATTCACCACCTCCTAAGTATGTTCCCTTTTGGAGTCTCTGTAAAAACCTCCTGGGGCCCCTTTTCCTACTGTAGACTTCTGGAACTCCTATTGTCTACAACATTCTTTTGGCACTAATTTCCTGCAACTTGGCATGGTTAATTTTCTGTGTCTTGTCATCCCAGCTAGAAATAAACTCCTCAAAAGCAGAGGACTAGATTTCACAGACATTTGAACACCTCCCAGTGCCTGGCACTAACAATCATGGCTATCCCACTGTGCCTTTCACTGAGAATTTCCCTAGTGCCCACTGTCCTTGGGATCTCCAACAGGACTCATTTGGCTGGGCCTGGGACTGGTGCTCTGGCCTTGCTAGAGTGCGAGACATTTACCCCTGGTGTAGGAGGGAATATTAGCCTTTGGCTTCTTGGATGATTTCCTGGAAAAGTGCACATTGCAGTCTGACTTCTAGAATGAAATTTAGCAATCAGACACTTTTTTTATTGTAGTAAAAAACATAAAATTTACGATTTTACCATTTTTATAAGTGTAAAGTTCAGTAATATTAAACATATGCCCATTGTTGTGACACAGATTGCAATTATACATTTTTTAACTTCAAAAAATACTTTACCCAGAATATGACAGACTGTCACTACTTAATAAGAGAACAAACAATAAAAATATTCAAACATGGGCTAATGATTTAAATTGACATTTCACTAATGAAGATGTATAGTTAACCAATAAACACATGAAAAGATGGTCAACATCGTTAGTCATTAGGGAAATGACAGTTAAAACCACAGTGGGATACCTATTAAGTGGACTATTTAAGTGGCTGAAAATTTCCATGTGGGTGATAATTTTAAATGTAACAGTACACTGTGTTTTTATTAATGTTGATTTAAAAAAATGTCTTTAAAATGAAAACACCAAGTGCTGACAAAGATGTGGAATTACTTGAACTCTCATATGTTGGTGGTGGGAATGAAAAAAAGGGACAGACATTGAACTGCTTGGCAGTTTCTTACACGTTAAACATGCACTTAAATATAATCTAGCATTTCCACTTCTAGATATTTACACAAGAGAAATGATGACATATCCACATAAAAACCTATATGTGAGTGTTTACATTGTCTTTATTCTTAATCACTAAAAACTGGAGACAGCCCAAATGTCTACCTACTGGTGAATTGATGAGCAAACTGTAGTACATCCATACTGTGGAAACTACTTTTCAGCAAAAAGGAATAGATTGCTGACTGATACACGCAACAATGTGGATGGATCTCAAATGTATTATGCTAACTGACAGAAACCAAACTCAAAGCTACATTTTTTTTTTTTTCTATATAACAGTTGGGAAAAGCAAAACTATAGGGACAGACTGGGGTTGGGGAGAGAATTAACTATATAGGATACTTTTTGTGTTGAAATATTCTATATTTTTATTATGGTGATTATATGACTCTCTATGATCATTCAAATTTATAGAACTATATAGAACTATAAAAATTAATTTTTACTGTATGTAAATTAAAGCTCAATTGGTCTAGTTAAAAAAATACACTAACTGTTTAGTACTTCAAATGCAGTTGGCCATGTAATTTATAGTGTTGCCATCCTGGATTCAGTTGGAAAACCTAATATGTAGGTAGATCTTAGTTTGCCTTGGGCAGTCCAGGTAATGCCTGTTTTCCTGGTGACCCAGTTGGTTTAACATTTGTCCTAGGTAATAGAGACCTGGTTTGGATGATAAATTATGTAGTCATGTTGGGGTTAGGATGTTCTCATTGTACTTTGGACAAACTTTTGTGATATCAGGCCACTAAGCTGATTTTTTAAGGGTGCTAGACCTGTGCTAGCCTTTCTCCCAAGGAAAAGTATAAGTTAGAGAACATCCTCAGAGCCCCTCTGTCTCAGTCTGATTGATAAAACATGTGACACAGACTTTGGAGTCCAGTAAATTTGGGATTTATTACCAGGGCTGCTCCTAAGTAAGTGGGCATGATACTTAATCTAAATAACCCTGCCTGTAAAATAGATATTATAATACCTGACTTGCAGAGGCGTGGTAAGAAAGTGACTTAGCAAGTTGCTTTACAAATTCAATGTTCAGTGGTTGCTATTAATATGATCACTGTTGTCACTGTCATTGTCATCATTCACCGTGACTAAAAAGAATTCCTTTTTCATTTATGATCTGCCTTACCACACTGAGGGCAAATCAATTGTGCCTTGAGACATGTATACACTTTCCACTTGCATGATAATAAAGTCGTATGTGCTCTGGCATTTGCTGCTGCTGTTCTTGCCCAGCGAGTGGCCTCGTTGAAGACTTGTTCCTCACCTAAAACTGGGCCCTCCTTGCAGAATTACTGGTTGCACCTTTGCGTGTCTCCCATATCCCTGGCTGTGTGTGTGCTGATTGCTTGTTGTCTGGTGCTCTCAGGACAGGGTGAAATCTATTTAAATAATTTCAGGAATGCAGCACACCCAAGGTGTAAGGCAGTAAGAGCATTGCTTCACCTGTGCCCTTGCTTTGTCACTGAATGTGGTCAGATCACCAGCTGAGATACTGGAGTTAGTGACTCAGAATACTTGAAGAAAGTATGAAGTTCAAGTATGATTTATTTGAACCTATGAGGAAAGAGATTGTTGCTTAATGTTTCATTGAGCACCCACAATGTGAGCCACTGTGAACCTCAAGCAATCCAACAGTCAGACTATATTTTCTTTGGGCCAACAGATGAGTGCTGTGTTATGGTACATAGGGAATAAAAAGAAACATAACATCCAGAACCTGCTTCGGAGTTTACACTGAAGCTGGGAAGATAAAATGAAAATACACAAATCATGGGAATAATAATGTGGGATAGAATTAAGTGCTACATGTTGTGGTACAGCCCTAAAATAACACGAGATGGGAGTTAAAAGAGAGATGACTGTAAATGAGAAGTGGTCAAGGCAGGTATTTAAAAAAATCCCTTTATATGACTTTAGTGTTTTGCTGCATGTGGTTTAAGAAGTTAAAGAAGTTAATTTCTGATCACTGGCTGGGATTTCAGCAATATCCTAATCCTATACCACAGTGAGCAAGAAGCAGTCAATGTGGTTAGTATTTAAAGCTAAATTCAATTAATGTTAGCAGATGCAAGATTGATCAGAGTGGGAGATAGCTGGGGTAGGGAAATAGAATACTTTTTAAATTTTAAAAGGGTCTATTCATGCACTTTTAATAGCAAGTTGCCATGGAAACTTCTGAAATTTTTTTTGTTTGTTTTAATAAATTATGGGAAATCTACTTTGCCATGAGGGAGATGGGAAGCAGAGGTTGTTAAGAGAAAGCTTCAAAGGGCAAATGAATTCTTTTCTTTGATAATTTGTCTCAGATAAAGTTGCTTTCAAAAAAAGGAAAGACCAAAGAAAACTGCATGCAAGAGGCATGTTTGATGCTAACATGCCCTGAGCCCCTTCAACACTAAAGTTCTTAGAAAGGCTCAGGATTGGTGGTAAAGTTCTGTTTTTACCATCTCTCGGTAATATTAGGGTGAAATTAAACAGTAATTAATACCATCTCTTAAAAAAACAAGAGTAAAATGTCAATGAGTGAGGCCCTACATTTCTGTTTATATTTTGCTAAAATTTAATAATATATGTCTATGCTGGTGGGAATGTAACATGGGTCAGTTGCTGTGGAAAACAGGTTATTGGTGCATCAAAAAATTAAACATAGAATTACCATATGATCCAGCAATTCCACTTCCGGTTATATATGCAAAAGAATTGAAAGCAGGGACTTGAATAGATTTTTTTTTAATTGTTCAAATTTTTATTTTAATGTACAATATGAGAAATGAACTTTTTAATCAACTGAATTATATGGAAAATGACACAGCAAAAAAATTAGACCCATGTTAAAACAGAAGGTCAGCTAAATGTCCAAACTTAAGGATACAGTAATGGGCATAGATAAACAGATTCCACAGTCGTCTTCAAGAGGTTAAAGTCTTTCAAACACAACTTTGTTATGAACTGGTCCAAAGATCAACAGCATGCGGGAATGCTTAACAGGGGTGGTGATCAGGAACACGTTTCCTTGGTGCTACTTTGATGATGTTGTCCACTTGTAGAATCACCTCTGCTGCTTCAGCTGCACTCAAAAGAACTTGTTGCTTCACTTGAAAACTTTGTCATACCCAGTACAGCCGTATCTCCAAGGTACCTTCCCTCATATCCAGTCCAGCAGTTGTATTGCCTTCGCGGTGAGCAGCTCGGAGCTGTGCCACCAGATCTGCGCTATCAGAGCCTGCATTGTCAGCTATGATGGTTGGCAACATTCTCAGTGCTTTAGTATAAGACTCCATTGCAGCAACTTCTTTGCCTGGAGTTCTGTTGGTGAACTGGGTCACAGCATGAACCATCAACATCTCACAACAGCCTCCTCCATTCACTGTTCTAGAATCCTTCACAGTTTGGGCAAGAACACACAGTGTGTACACTAGTGTTCACAGCAGCATTATATGCAATAGCCAAAAGGTGGAAACAATCCAAATGTCCATTGACAGGTGAATGGATAAGCAAAATGTGGCATATACACACAACGGAATATTAGCCTTAAGGAATGAAGTTTTGGTATATGCTATAAGATAGATGAAGCTTGAAGACATTATATTAAGTAAAATAAGCCAGACACAAAAGGAAAAATATTAATGGACATAGAGTTTCAGTTTAGGAGATAAAATTCTGGAGATGGATGGTGGTGATGGTTGCACATCTACGTGATTGTACTGGATGCCACTGAACTACATACTAAGAAATGGTTAAAATGGTTTTATGTTATGTATATTTTTCCACAATGAAAAAAACCCTGGCATTTCATATAAAAATATGCTTACACAATTACTTTTTCCTTGATTAAAGAGCTCTCTTCCTTATAAAGCATAGTTGAGAAGAAAAAGCGTTTCTTCCAATGTAAGCGAGTTTTCCTTCGACAATCCTAGCTAATTAGATTATGATGTCAAGTCAAGCAGTGGTTAGTATGACTGGGGACACAGGGACCTGGGAATTTTAGCCTTGCAAACCCAAACCTAGAAGTGATAAGGTAGAAAGTGTGGCACCTTCACCTACGTTTAATATATTTATGGATTCACTTGTGGGTTGAGGGTATTCCAGATGGGTGGAAAACAGTGCAGGGGTGAGAGTGGGGTAAGTGGCAATAAAAACACCATCCTGATTGGAGGGGAGTCATATGACAGCGAGTAGTGAGTAGAATGGATTGTGTGAGGTAGACTGTAAGGTGATTTCAGGTATAAATAATAGGGATCCATGGCAGGTTCTTAATCTGGTTTTAGGTGCATTGCATATATCAAAATATAAATCCTTTGTAAAGGCGAGTCTGCATTCTTCAAAGAAGAGGAAAAGATACGCTCTTTAGCCTTTAGAATTCTTCAACCCTTTTATCAGGGCGCTACTATGTACAAAGATTCTTTAAAATGCAAAGCTTTGTGCATGGGAAAATGAAGCCATTGCAAAGGAGGTAAATTATATTTGCACAGCACACAATGACTACACTCCAGTGATCTTAGTAAATGACAAAACTGATAACTGGTTCTTGAAATCCATTCTTGTGACAAACTCTACGCCATCTCTAGTTATCTGATTTGCTTTTCTTGAAAGCTGAGGCGAAGGTCACAATGTATTGACTTGTGGCATAAATACAAGTGTTTCCTTCACTTTTCTTTTCTGACATCATCCACTAGCTGGAGAACATGGAGACATTTGTTTGATTTGGAGAAGGCAGTGTATTTACCAATGGCTGAAGGGTGATTAAGAAATAATGTAACTTCAAAGAGTGTGTGGAGAGAGGCCTAGATAAAGATTGCCTGCATCTCTTCTAGATATTATGGAAAGTTGACTTAGGTTAAATTTGAACAAGTCCTGTTGAATAGGTCATTGAAAGTTAAGAATAGGCTCAAGTGTCTCTGGTGTTGTAGAAACATTGTCTACAATGGTAGTCCCTTGCATTGTTTAAGAGGCTAGCTCTATTGTCAGGATCTTGTAGAATATTGTCACGTTCATCCTGGGATCATGAGGTCTTAAGCTTCTTTCAAATGCCTGTTAAGCAGGAGCAAACATTTTCCAAATACTTTAATTGTTAAAGGTAGAGTGATCCATTCAAATGTGATCAACAAATATTACTAACAAAGGGAAAGAAGGTGTTAAAGCAATTGTTTCTACACCCACAGGTTGTATGTTAGAGACAATTGCTGTTCATTTTCAGGGATTACCGAGAACCAGGCTCAATTGGATTCATTCTTTTTGGCCGATGAAAAGCTACATGACTTACCATAGCGCAGAAAAGGGCCAAGCTATAGTTTCCATTTCTAGCAAAACAACAAAAAAAGTTAAAAGGGTAGGAAGCCTAGCTTTTTGTCCAGCACAGCTAAAAGTGCTTTGCTAAAAAGTGAAGAAGCACAAGGAAAAATGTTCACTTTAATTTTCAAGCTGCTGTCGTTGAGATAGACCTATCCAATATGGTCGCTACTATGCACATGCGGCTGTTGAGCAATCGAAATGGGACTAGTCCGCATTGGGCTATGAGTATAAAATACACACTGGATTTCAAAGACTTAGTACCAAAAACAATGTAGAATGTCTTTTGAAAAAATTTTTTTAATTTCAGCATATTATGGGGTGCCAATGTTTACATTACGTATATTGCCTTTGCCCCCACCCAAGTCAGAGCTTCAAGCATGTCCATCCCCCAGACAGTGCACACTGCACCCATTAGGTGTGTATATACCCATCTCCTCCTCCCTGCTCCCATCTGCCCAATACCTGATGAATGTTACTGCTATATTTGCACTTAAGTGTTGATCAGTTAATACCAATTTGATGGTGGTACCTGTGGTGCTTGTTTTTCCATTCTTGTGTAGAATGTCTTATTGATGATTTTTTATATTGATTTCACATTTAAATGCTATTTTGGCTATATCGAGTTGAAACTAACATGAATTTCACCTGTTCCTGTTTATGATTTAATGCGTCTAGGAGAAAATTTAAATTACATAGTGGCTGCTCTTATATTTCTATTGGACAGCACTGGTGGGGATTGTGCCTACCACATTGGCTTTAAGCACGATAACATTTGTCACTGATGGACTTCATTCTGCTGTCACAGACAGAAGCTGAAACTCAGTTAAGAAGTAGGAATCAGTCTTTTCATCCCCTAAATTATTGCCTTAAAACATGAATTGCTTTATCTATCAGAGTTTTAAATTTCAAAATATTAATCAAAGGGATAAAAGTGTTTTTGTTACAAGGACATCTTGCATAATGCTTAAGTCGGGGCTTTTGGCAATAAAAGTGTGCGCCCATTACCAGAATAGTTTTAATTGTACCCAATAGGTAAGATTTTGTCTCATACCCACCCTCCCGCCCTCTCTGCCCCTCCATTTCTCTTGTCCTTTAGACCACTTTGTGAACAGAGGTTTAAAAAATACCCGATGTGGTTATCCCGTATACATGTTCTTTTGTGTTTAATTTTTTTTTTTTCAGTGTATTGTCATAATGATAACTTTCCATTCTTTGGAAAAATTAGATCAGATGATTAAATCCTCGTCTGAGCATTTAGAAGCGGGTAGTCAAAGAAAGCTGATTTGAATACAGGGAATAAACAGTAATTAAACTGTAAATGTTGATTTTTCTTTTGAAGTCCACTGGCGTGTTTGTGTGAATAAAGAGCACACTGTCGGGTATTGTTTCTGCCGCCACAGTTATGGCGTGTGTAATCGTTGGAAGGCTGAGTTAAATTGGGGAGTTTCCCAGGGCTGCGGTGCTGAAACTTCCTTTGTTTATATTAAAGCCTGGATTATTTTTTTTCCCCTCAAACAGTACACATTGATTTTAGATAAAATCTGAGGGTTTTTTTTCTTTTCCTTTCAAACTCATCTGCTTCACTGTGTTCTATAGAAGAGCTTTTATTAAATAAAACCTGGAAGCGTGGCTTCTCATAGGAAACTAAAATGGCTTATTTTGCTGTGTATTTTTGGGAGACTTTAAAAGAGTAGTTTCAACTCGGCTGTTCGTTAGACTCATGTAAGGAGCTTTTAAAAACTCCAGGGTCCAGGGTGCACCCCAGATCGATTATATTAGAAACTCTGGGATAGTGCCAGGGATCAGTAAGTAATTGCTAACACTCCCTTGGTGATTCTAATATGCAGCCGAGGCTGAGAATCACATCTGCATTAACAGTCTAAGGCACACCTGTGTTCACCAGTTTTTTCCAGAAGCACTCAAGGAACCTGCTTGTAGTACATGAATGAGTAAAGTTCCTAAATGACTTCTCCCCCACACCCGCCCCGACTGAAAATTAGAGGGGCAGTGCATTGGCTCACTCTGAAACACATAGCAATGTATACTTTCCTCATGCTCTGATATAAACAGTGAAGAGACTTTGATGATTATAAAACTAACACAAGTTTAATAACTGCCGGGGTTAGCTTTACTCAGGGTATGCAATACAGGCTATTTGTCTCCGTAAACCACACACACACAATATACACCATATGCACATACAGAGGCAAGGTGATCCACTGCAGAATATACTTTCGCAAGTTATTTATTACATCAGCAATTTCAGCAGGATTCTAAAGAGGACACTTTTGGCAAGGTGAGTATGGTAGGGGTTTTGCTGAATTATTTTGAGTTGGGTATTACTGTATTTGCAAATGTAATTATAATCATGGAATCCAAATTTTTCCATTGTGAAATTGTTCCTCTTGAATCGGCTTCTATTGCATTTAAGCCCTTCGACAGGGCTTCATGCGCTGAAAGTACTTTGTAAACTGTAAAGCACTAAGCACAGTAAGCTAATGCATTATATGCATTTTGTGAAGTTTGGGGTTTTATTTAAAATCAGTATTAAATGAGACAATTTCTTTTAGGGGTAGCCAAGAAAGGTGATTTATTCTAGGGTTGCTCAGTTGGGAGGAGGTGGGCTTCTTTTAGTAGTCACAAAATGGACGGAGGATAAACTATAAAAATCCTGAATCAGTGACAATTTGTCGTTGGCCATTTTATTATCAACAGCTCTGAGAGGTTCATTTGTTCATTCATTCATTCAAGAAGCATTCATCGATGGCCTACTCAGGTAATGTTCTAGGTGCACAGGATGAAAAAAGCAGAAGAAAAAAAAAACCCAGTCTTTGTCTCATGGAGTTTACTCCTCTCCAGCTGGGGAGACCAACAATGCATAATTATGTTTCAGAGAAAAATAAAGCACAGAAAGGGGATAAGAAGTGCCAGACTATAATTGTTCATGTGACGGTGACATTTGGGCAAAGGATTAAAGTAGGTGAGAAAGCAAACCACACAGACATGAGAGGAAGGGTATTCCAGGTAGGAGGAACAGCAGTGCAAGGAGTCTGAGGTGGGGGTATAGCAGGGCCTGCCAGATAAAACAGAATGCCCAGTGAAATGTGAATTTCAGATAATACATGACTTTTTAATATAAGTATGTGCCATGCCATATTTGGTGCATATTTATACTAAAAAGTTACAGAGTGCCCTGTGTTCTTATTTCCCACATCTGGCAACACTAGGTATATCTAGCAGGTTCGAAGGTGTGAAAGGAGGCCCAGGGCTGGGGTGGAGTGAGGAAGGCGGGTAGAAACAGATGAAGTGAGCAAGGTCCAGGGCACCAGGACATATGTGGAGGCCTTTTAGGCCTGTGCGAGGACTAGCTTTTATTCCAGCTGAGTCTGGACATCATGGCAGGGTTTGAGGAGAGACGTGCTGTGACCTTTCTTGAAGTTTGAGGGCCATTTGGCCAGCTGTGCTATGCTTAGGAAGACACAAGCAGAAGCAGACCAGTTGGGAGGTGATCGCAAAAGTCCAGGTGAGAGGTGATGGAGGTGGCGAGAAGTGCTGGGGGCCCAGGTATATTCTGACAGCAAACCAACAGCATTTGCGAATGGGCTGGATGTGGGGTATGAGTAAAAGGGAAGAGTCTGACCTAGCACTCCCAGAGACCGAGGCTGGAGGATTGCTTGAGGTCAGGAGTTCAAGACCAGCCTGAGCAAGTGTGAGACCCCCGTCTCTACTAAAAATAGAAAATTAGCTGGGCATGGTGGTGCATGCCTGTAGCCCCAGCTACTTGGGAGGCTGGGGCAGGAGGATCGCTTGAGCCCAGGAGTTTGAGGTTGCTGTGAGCTAGGTTGACACCACGGCACTCTAGCCAGGGCAACAGAGCAAGACTCTGTCTCAAAAAAAAAAAAAAAAAAGTCTGAGGTGGGATGAAGTTGGCAGCATTAAATGAAAGGGGGAAACTTCAGGTGAAGCATGTTTTATGTTGTTGTTTTATTTTTAAAGTGGGCATGGGGAAAGGTCATGAGTTCATTTTTGATATAAGTCTTAGGTATCTATTTGATTTCCAAGAGGGAACATCAACTTGGCAGTTTGATATGGTTTTTCAAACGACAGAATCTGGAATTGCATCCTTTCACCCAAGTGGAAAGGAGAAGGACAGTGAGGGAGGGGAATGGGTGAGAAGCCATTTAGAAGAAAGTGATGTTTTCTCCCCTGCTTTGGGCGACTTTATTGAGAACCACGATGGTCTTCCGGAGCTGTTAACTGGGAGCAGCTGCCTGTCCTTCGTGATCTCTCGAATCCCAGGGAAGTTAGCCTGTCAGCGCTCTCAGATGGCCTGTGGAAGGGCTGGGCTGAAGGTCACGTCCCCATGTTTCCAGCCACCAGGGCTTGGCCGTGTCACTGAAGCCACCCCTCCCAGTTACCCTCCCTTGGTCTTCTGTGGCGTGGCCAGGTTAACCCATTCTTCACTCCCCCTCAGAACAGAGTAGCCGTGAGGAAAAATATAGGGGAGTTACTCTCCCTACAAATTACATCAGAAGGAGAAAACCGTCTTTCCATGGCAGAGCAAAATAAATCTTTATTGTGATGTTTGTTAGTGTTATTGTCCACGACTGTGATGTCAGTGAGGCTGTCCCTGCTCAGCGCAGCCTCCTGCACCTCCAGGGCCCTTCCTTGACTCCTGACTCTTTCTTCCTTCAGAGCTCAGGCGGCCAGCGGATGTTATCATTTCATCTCCCCCACCCCCTAAAACTTGGCTCCTCCTCAAGGCCCTGTTGCATTTTCCCACAGTTTTCTTCTTGACTCTTCCTGTCAGCTGCTATGTTCTCTTCTCCGGTTCTCTGTAGAGTCTGTGAGAACTTGGCAATTTCCTCTTTGGCTCCCTCTGTGTCTCTCGCATTTTATTTCTTATGGCTTGTTACATACTGAGATTTGTTTTGCATTTTTGTTCTATTTGACTCGAATAGATAAGGTTCAGAAAGGAGCGGGTTGTTTATTTTTTTGCCTCTAACAACTCAGACCTCATTGAAATGATCAGAAGTGAAATGTTGGGTCCATCACACCAAAGTAAAGAGGTGTAGCCCCCGTGGAGGGGCCAGCCTTTAGGCAATCTAAAGTATCTGTTTGAAAAAAAGGAAAAAATGAAAGTGTTGATATTTTTGCTCATCTTTCTTTGGTTATGTGTTCTGTCTATAGGATAGAAGGACAACTCCTCACTGAGGATTTCCCCGGGCTATTGCCTCTTCTGTTGATCTGTCTTGCTGATCCTAAACCTCCTTAGGTATCCTAAGCCTCCTTAGGTATCCTAAGCCTCCTTAGGTACAAGTATTTCTGTATGTAATTTCTGAATTTGCAGAAGCTGGTCTCTCGGATCAACTGCAGGGTGCAACTAACAGCTCTGAACTCAGAGGTCCCATGTTTCTTTCTTACCCAGCCGTGTATCAGACATTGTGTGCAAGGCAACAGGAAGGACCCACAGTCCTACTGGTGTCCTAGATATTAAGCCAGGTAAAATCTCTCTCCTCAGGTGTCCTCCATCTCATCTTCTCAGTCCTCACAGTTGTAGTTGCTGCTTATGCCCTTTTTCGCCTGGTAATCTGTTGTTATAAATTTACTGCCAAAGCTTTGTAATGACATAAATAAGTATAAACCTTCTATCTAAAACATCCCCCCAATTCAGCAGGAAGTAGCTTGATGACTACGTCACCCCTCCTCCCATAGATATGGAAGGATAAAATTGACAGTGGGAATATGTAACACAGGGAACGGCATAAAAAAGGATAAAATGTTTTCTGTTTCTTCAAACCACCTCACCCTTTTTGAGAACTAAAATCTACATTCCTGCCTCAGGCTAGTGGTCAGGAGGGGTATGGGAATGTCCTTTGTTCTTTGTGCCACAGAGGATTGCTCAAGAGAATTTTCCAGGTGGAGGTCCCAAGATTGTCTTACAGAGATGGGATGAATCAGAACCTTTAAAAGCTCTGTACTTCTGCTCAGAAACAGGACATTGGTACTTTGAGGCGGGAGTCTGCCAATCTCCTCATTTGCTGGCAAATTAATGAACTTCTCTTTTTATCTCCACCCCCCCCCCCAAAAAAAAACTCCTTCATTACATTGCTTGTGAGTTTCTCAGTTTCATTCAGAAATCAATTACACATTCCTAGTAATGAAACTTAACTTGGGCAAGTTTTGGTGGTTCTGTCTATGCCAAGTTCATGATTGCCAATAAAAATTGCCTTTAATATTTTGTTCCACGATTATGAAACTCCACCTGAAAGTTTTCCACTAGCTTTATTTTGAAAAGAAGTTGTCTGATTTGGTTTTAGGAGGTCTACATGGTTCAAGTCTCTTGGTTCAAGTTTTTTTTTTTTTTTTTTTAATGACTCTGGGTTAACTTGAACTCAGACTCCAGTTCTGAGTCTGGGCTTCCTTTGTTCCACCCTTCCTCTCTCTACCAATTAGCTGGGTTTGAATTCAAAAGCCTTTTTCTTTGATGCCAATTATTGTTGATTACCTTGGCAAATCCCCACCTAATGCTCAGTTGAGGGTAAGTTCTTAAGCTTTATCCACTGGTGTTTCAAGAAGTGTTCCCTTTAGGGATTATGGGGAATGTGACATGGGTGAACTTCCTTGGCAAGAAGTGCCTCCATAATCACTAAGCCCCCTTGGATGGGTCCTAAATAGACCCTCCTTATAGCAAAATCTGCTTTGTAGCCAGTGAGTGTTTTCATGAGCCTTTATTGTGCTACCAGGCTGTATCCCTCGTAGGCCAGCCTGTCTTTGGTATCTGTGGTTTTCAAATTGGTTGATTGGAAAACTGTAATGAAGATTTTATTTACTTTTTGTAAGCTGCATGTATTAAGCTCTTACTCTGTGCCAGATACTACGTGAGCACTTCAGATAGAAGATCTATTTGGTTCTCATAATCCATTTTTTTATATATGGAGATTGATTCTTAGAGGGGTTAAATAACTTGCTCATATTAGAGATAGAAAGTGTGGGAAACCAGGATATGGACTAGATCCAATTCCAAAACCTGTGTCCTTGAGGACAATACTTCCTGTTATAATATGGCGTTGAAAATTGAATCAGCAGAAAAGAATCAATACAATTCATTTCTCTTTTTTCCCAAAGATTTTAGTTTTCCTAGAAAATTTCCTACCACTGCTGTGGCACTCACTTGAAATCTAAAAGTTGGGTTGTCTTTGTAATATCTTTTCTCTATTCCCACAGTCAGAACCCTGTTTAGCCAAGAGAAATCTCGACTCTTTAAGCTGCTGATTTTTAAAAAATACTGTTTTGAACATAGTGAGGTCCTGAATCAGAAGCCAACTATACTGTACATCAGTGATGGACTAAATAGTGATTAAATGCCAAGCTATGGGGAACATATACTCATTAGACACAGACTGTCTAATTCTTTTGTAATTGCTGCAAAGTGATTGCTATAGTTCTAATGCACATGACAGATGCTTAGTATGTTGTTGATAGGTTAGTTCAGGTAAAAATGGTTGTAGATGAGAGAGTGATTTATTTTAACTGTTGTTCCCAACAAAAGGTCAAGAGATGAATTCCAAATGAGAAGCTGAACTCAATTGGCCCCTTTCAATGTGTGCTTGATGAGGTGTTTCTGATGGGGCTTTTATTGGTCAAGCTTGAAAGATCATCTTTTCAGAAAGGTCAAATGCCCCATTATCAAAGAATAGGGAAATAAGGCTACAGACTGCTGGAACTTCTGCTGATATCTTTCTTCCTTTCTCATTTCTTACATGTAAGAAAGAAATATATTAATAGAACATTCACAGGTGACAGCTGAGATGAAATAATACTTCATTTCCCCTCTACTGCCTACTGTGATTACATACCCAGATAAGGAACAGGTGACCAAAATCCAGGTGGAGACAAGTACAATTCAATTGCTTCTTTCCCGCCCCCAGCCTCCGAGGGCCCATAGTGTGGTGATTAAGAGGTCAGATTTTGGAAGTGAACAGCTCTGGGCTTGAATTCTGGCTCCTCTACTTATTGGCTTGCTTTTGGGTAAGTTACACAATCTCTCTAACTCATGGTTTCCCTTCTAAAGGCGGGGATGAAAATAGTACCTATCTAATATGGTTACTATAAAGATTAAAAGGATTAATATTGGTAAAAAAAACTTAGCAGAGTATCTGGAATATGGTAAGTATCAAATAGATGAGAGCTGTTTAAAAAAATATTATTGCAGAGAGATACTAATTCATTAGTTGACAGTACTGATAGAAATGGGGATGGAAGTTCACAGGGAGTGGAAAGGTAATACCGGTACTCCCTGATACCGACTGTATGTAAATCACTTAACAGTGTGCAAAGGATCGTACTGTAATTCTGCGCTATGAGAGAACACTGAATCACTCCCATTCCCATTGGTAGATGCTGAGGGCAATAATAGGGTGTGGACAAACACATGCTGCCTATCTACCTGGAAATGACTAATCTCCTTTCTCTAATTTAATAAAGCAGAATGATTTGGAGTGGGTAAGAAGAGAGAATATGCAAGAGGCCAGAGTGGGAAGTGGGGGTAGGAGAGGAAGGGTTCTAAGGTCAGCCCCAATCTTCCTTCTTGAGCTACAATTAGAACATCATACAACATCCAATGTCCTTTGTGGGCCTGAGTTACCAAGCATAGAAGAGAGCTCTGAATTAGCCGTATGGCAGAATGCCTAATTCCCACTCTCCCAGCCAGCAAGGGCAAAGTTTCCTAGCCAAGTTCACCCTGAGAGCAAAGGCCTGGGTGATGTTTTTTGAAGGATGGTATATTCTTTTATGATAAGGTATTTAGGAAGCTGTACTACTATTCGTAGACTCACATGACGAGAGAACTTGCATTAAAAACTCACCCTTGGGTGAAGGGAAATGCCTTTGAACTCTGTGACTCAGCAGATTAGTCATCTATTCCCTCGCCATGATGGGTGATCAGAGGAGCTGAGAGCAACCTCACCTCAGCAGACAGTTCCTGGATGCACTTGTGTTCAGTAACACAGGTAATTAGAGATTTTCCTTCTTGTCCCCTCCAGGTGTTTGCTTTCTACTCTACACATGTTTTTGGATGAATCATATTTAGCTTTCAGACTAGCGTTTTGAAGGCATTCTGATTTTGTTTAAAACTGAAATCACAACCTAAATTATCAGACTACGGCTGTAGACAATTCTTCAGATTGTGTTAATACTCCTGGACCAATGATTGTAAACTCACTGCCTTTTCAGAATGCAGGCATTGGGTTTCCATTTTCTCTTTTCGTTTCTTTTTCTTTCTTTTTTTTTTTCTTTTTTGATTCTGTAAGACATAAATAGACCCAGTTGAAGAAGAATCCTGGAAGGAGGCTTTCCTGTCCAGGACTTGAACACTCATTGCAGAGTGTCTTCTAATTGCCAGCTACCAAACAAACTGGGAATGGAATGGGTACCTCTGCTAGGCTTGCTTTCCCTCCCGTGTCTGAAGCTGGTAGAATACTAGCCACTCTCCAGACACAATCCCAGGAGGTCTCATTTTCTTAAATGTGAACAACTCTATCAGATCCATTCCAACTTTCATACTAGCATTAGTTTGGTCTACTTCCTCTAAGCAAGCCAAGCAAATTCTCCAAATACCAAATATAAGATGGAGATTCAAAGGTCATGGTTGTCCTCCACGCTGCTCCCTTCCACCCCCACCCCAGCCAGTGGTGTAAGGAGTTCAGATTACTGCTTAAGCCAATAGGGCATCGGGCACTGCCAAATCATCCTCCATGTCAGTTCAACTGCTGAGTTTTCTGTATCATAAAATCAATGTTTATCCTGTATTCGCAAGCCCTGAACTGCATTCTCTTGCTCTCCCCGCCAGTAGATTTGCATCATTTCTGAGTGTGCCTTGTTTGACGGCACCGTCTCCAGCCCTGTTGAGACTGTCTGTGGGTGGTTTCCCTGAGAGGGGATGACAAGGGCAAAGGTCAGAAGCTTCCATGATTCATTTCCTCTTTGCTGCACGCAGTAGATGGTTTTCTGGGTGAGTCACTCAGATGCCAAACACAGGAGGGATTTTCTTCACATAGAGGCCCTGAGGCTCTGCTCTGTCCTGAATTGGAGGAACTGAGTTCTTAATATCTCCTTAAAAATTGTGTATTTTTTCCGATGATCTCATAAGCCCATTTGTGTTGCCTTTCTTTGCGTCTGATGACTCTGATTTGTGAAAGCTGCCTGTCCCCTTGGAGAACTTTTTGTTGTCTTGTGGAGCTCTTTTGAATTTGGATGCTACAATAATCGGACTCTTAAAAATATATCTCAAAAAAATAAAAATATACCTCAAACATACTCCCATATTAAAACATTCTCTGGTATGTCATATCCATACTGGAATATTAACAGTAGTCTATTTGTGGCTCCTTAAAAATTTACCCTCCCCTTTTTCTTCGAGAATAACAATCTAGGAGGGGAACAAGGATATCAGCTGAGGGAGATGATGTGGAAATACCTAGAGCTAAGATCTGCAGCAAAGTGGTATTTTCTCAATGAAGGGAGGTTATTATTTTCTTTTTTTTTAACCTTTTAAAAATTATGAACTAGAGTATACAAACAGAAAACATAAGTGTACAGTATAATGAATAATTACAAAGTGAATACCCTCCATCAAGAAATGGACCACGGCCAGTCCAGAAGCCCCTCCTTTGTTTACTTTCTAGACCACACCCCCCCGCCCTCTTGAGGTAACCACTATTCTGACTTTTGTGGTAATGACTTCCTTGCTTTTCTTACCACCTGTGTATGCAAGGTTATTATTTTCTAAAGCAGTATGTCTTCTATCTTCTGCTGGCGGCACTGTGTAATTCATTTGTGTTAAGTAATGACCACAGGATGACACTGGGCTCGAGTTGTATGTATGTACTGTTCTCTCCCCACCCCCAAATTCCACAGAACTGCTTATCCGTGTCTACTGTGTCATGAACTAATAATACTCCTGCTAAGACACAGGTTTAAAATAGTGACGGTGAAGAGGTAAAACAAGCATGACAAGCGTGACACTTTTGGTGGTCTCTTGCCTGTGCTCTGGGGTTCCTGAGTTGCAAGTAGAGTTCAATCATTTGTGATGAGAAATAGGAATCCTCTTTCTCTCCTCTTACTATCCCCTCTTTTTAATTTCCCTGGGAAGTAGTCCAGCAAGTTCTAAAATCTGCAGAACTTGGGGATGAAAAGGACCCATTTACTGGTCCTGAAATTTCCCCCCCCCTTGGCTTGATACTTTGAGAATATACATGCCGCTTCAGTGTATTTCTTCATCGGTGCAACTTGCCCAAAAGTTTCTTTGATCGTCTTTGGTCTGGCGTACTCTGTGCTGAGCTAGGAAAAGAAGATGAGCAGGAATGGGACTTAAAACCTGACTCAGTCATTTTTACTTCCTCGCCTTCCTGCTCGGGCAGGTTTGTGGGAGAAGGGAAGGAAAACCAGCATTTGTTATACCCCTAATTTGTATCAGGCACTTTTGAGTCCATTATCTTATTAAATGCTAACAACATTATGAGACAGTTATTTATTATCTCCATTTTGTCACGGAGACCACTGCATTTCAGAGAGCGTAAGTGTGGTAACTAACCAGGATCACGTATTTAGAAATGGGTACAACTGGGAAGGAATAGATCTAACTCCAAAGCTAAGTTCCTTTTGTTCTTTGTCAAGCTTTCTCTTATTCATTTGCCGGATGACCTTGGAGTGCCCTTGGCAACCACTTTTTAAAGAGCTTCTATTTCTTTCTTTCTTTTTTTTTTGAGACACAATCTTGCTCTATTGTCCTGGCTAGAGTGCAGCGGTGCCAGCATAGTTCACTACAGCCTCAAACTCCTGGGCTCAAGTGATCCTCCTGCCTCAGCCTCCTGAGTAGCTGGGACAACAGGCATGGGACATCATGCCTGGCTAATTTTTTCTATTTTTAGTAGTGACAGGGTCTCACTCTTGCTCAGGCCGGTCTTAAACTCCTGACCTCAAATGATCCTCCTGCCTCGGCCTCCCAGAGTGCTAGGATTACAGGTGTGAGCCGCTGTGTCCAGCCAAGAACTTCTATTTCTGTCAGACAGAATGAAAAGTGCTCGGGTTTACTAGTAGTAATGGATTCAAGGTCCCAAACAGTTTTCTTCTTAAGAGCGCACTGGCTTAGGCTTGGGAACCTGTAGGGTAAAGGGCCTCATGTTATGGTAGTTTCACTGGGGATGGAGGGTGGACAACCTGTCTTTGAAGTTCATGTTTGATCCAAGGCCATTTTCTGTGTTTCCTGACATCACATGCCTCTGTGACCTGGTGCCCCTCCAGGCATGGGTAATCTGTGGCCTCAAGGTCACTTGTGTTTCCCCAGATCCCTAAGTGTGGCCTCTTGACCCAATCCAAACTTCTGCAAAATTTGGATTCAGTCAAAAGGCTGCACTCAAGGATCCAGAAGGCCACACGTGGCCCCAAGGCCGCAGGTTCCCCACCCCTGGCAGGAGACAACATGGAGGAGGATTACCCTGCAAGCATTTGCTGTCTTACACTGCTATTCACTGTAGAGAACAGTTTGGTAAATCGCCCGTCTATCTTGGACCTCATCCAAGGGATGTTACTAAAGCAACAGGAGGACTTTGTTACGTGTTGGTCTTTCCTGTAAGGCAGTTCCCCAGCGTGAGTCCTGTAGCCAGTGTTTCCCCGTGAGAAGAGATCTGGTTAAATGCTTATGGGAAACAGTTCAGCCAGTCGAGGTGCAGGTGTTCGGAAAACAAATGAGACAGGAATTTAATTTTGGAGTATGTCTGGAGGTGGCATTTCCAGAGCACGTACAGGTTATTTTCAGAGATGCTTATGAATTGTCTAAATGCATGTCCTTAACTTTAGAAGGGACTAGCATCTGTGTCACACAAACTGTGGAACCTGAATAAGGCTCAGAGCATGTCACAGAGCCCAGGACCTCAGGCCAGTGGCTTTTGCTCACCATGTGGGGTTCAGTGCCAATGTCAAAGGGTGTTTCTTTTCAGAGGAGGAAGTTGGAGCAGGAATAGCAGTAGCTTCAACTCATCTCTGAGATCCTGCCCTTTTAATCTGTGAGAGATGAGGAACAATTTTTCATCTTCTCCCTAACCCAGGCTCTAGTCCACAACCCCTCTGAAGTGATCATGTTGTTGCTTTCCTCTTACAAAATACTTTTCTCTCTTTTGTAATACCTGTGGTCGTTCACTCAGTCATTCTTGATTCATTCGTTTGATCAACAAATAGTTTTTGAGCTCATACTAAGTGCCAGGCACTGTCTTAGACCCTGGTGATACACAGCAATACAGATGAATGGTACAACTTATTTTAAAAAGTTTTCATTTTTTCCATGAATATTTAAAATACAATTATGTAATTGCTTGTGCTATGAAAAAAATTGCTTGTGTTTGTCATAGATAGGAATAATTTTTAACAAATGCCATATATAAAACTCAAAGGTGGGGCAATAATGTGGATTTTGCTGGGAGATGTGGCATGAGCCGGACAAGGCAATAGCCACAAAAGTCATTTTCCTTGTTTTTTTTCATTGCTGTTTCTACATTGGCAGCCAATTCTTGGATTATGTTTTTATCAATTTTGGTCTCTTTTCCAAGTCATTGTAGAAGCATCATTGATCTGTTTCCTGACTTTGTGTGAGTTACCAAATATTCTCCTATATCTAGATAGAACTAGAAAGGACGTCCAATGTTTATCCATGAGAAAATTGAATTCCAGATGGGGAGGTGATTTGCTCAATGTTAATGGCTGGTTAGTGTCAGAATTAGTTTTGTTCTTCTAAATCCAAAATGGAATTCCTGCCTGATTTGTCTCCCTAACATCTATTTCACGACTGACCAAACTTCACTATGCTACAAGCTCCTCTCTGTATCTAACATGTGTATTTATGTAATGACTGTCATGACAATATGGTAATATATACTGAAAGTCTGCTGTATACTATGCAATGAGCTGAAGGCTTTACACACATAACATTATTAATCCTCACAACAACACTTTAAGAGCAGCGTTGCTATTATTTTCATTTTACAAATGAGGAAATGGAGTGAAAGAGGCTAAGGCAATGGTTCCCTTACGAGCTTTAAAAAATTAGATTATTTTGCATGACAAAATAACGATGGCATTGAATTAAAACTTAGAATAAAATAAATATCCATGAGCGTATACTGATATCGTTAAGTAATGAAAAAATAAATTGAAGAGAGGGGACAACTCTTCTTCCTTACAGATTGCAACTAATAAATGTAGAGAGATAAGGGACATATTAATAGAAAATCGCCATTAGAATGCCACAGTAATAATTGTTGCAGACATCAGTGGGTGAAAGTTTGAGGAAAAACACAATATTTAGGGAGTCTCAAAGCATCTCCCTTAAGATATTTATTAATTACAAATGGAAAAATAGTAACTTGGCAGTGGAGAAACGCAGCAGACACCACCTCAACTAGGTGATCAAGGCTAACGTCACCAGTAATGAGACGCAATGCTATCTTGCACCCCCGATGCCACGCACTGAGAAGGGCACTTCGCTTCTGGGCTATTCTTGCTAAAAATGCCAAATATGTCATCTTAGGAAAATATTGGACAAATACAAATTGAGCAACATCTGTAAATTATCTACCTCTTGTCTTCAAAAGTGTCAAGGTCATGAAAGTCGAGGAAAAGCTGAGGAACTCTCACAGTTGGAGGAGACTAAAGGGACATGACAACAAAATGCAACATGAAATCCTGGAAAGGAACAAAAATATTAGCGGAAAACTGGTGAAAACTGAATAAGTATTATCCCAAGCAAATATAGCACTGTCCCAATGTTGATTTCTTAGTTTTGAAAATTGTGTGATGGTTACACAAGATGCTAATGTTAGGGGAAGCTGGGCAAAGAATATATGGAAACCCTCTGAACTGTTTTTGTAACTTTTCTATAAGTATAAAATTATTTCAAAATTGGAAGTTAGAAAAATAAATTGCCAGGCCCCATCTCAGACTTACTGAATTAGAATTTTCCAGGGTGATATGACCCAGAACTCTGTATGGGTGACTCCTCTGTCCAGGGTGACATATGGAGGAAGTGGAAGGGCTAGGATTTGAACCCAGGACTGCCTGATTCCAAGGCCCATGCTCTTAGCCAGAACAGGCTGCCCAATAGTGACTTGAAGTTAAATGGAAATGTAGATTAGAAATCTCAACAATATTTGAGATAAAAACACTTGGTGCAAAGTATTATATTTTTGTACCTTGCTCTTTTAAATATGAGAATATGCAGATGTGGCGATTGAATTGAACTAAAAACTAAATCCTTTTTCCTGACCATAATTCCCAAATCATCTCCTTTATTTTAAATAAGCAGCATAATTATCCCAACCAAATATGGCATATGGAACTCAAAACTGTAATTGCAAATGTCACTGTTGTAAAGGATGGCTAAATCAAAAGAATGTAATGATACATACATCTTGGATTAAATAAAAAGAGCAAAATCAATAGCCAGATTGAGTGGTGTGCACTTGTAGTCCCAGCTACTCAGGAGGCTGAGGTAGGAGGACAACTTGAGCCCAGGAGTTTGAGGCCAGCCTGGGCAACACAGTGAGACCCCATCTCTTAAAAAACAGCAAAATCAAATTTTAAAAGTAATTATCCAAGTACGGTAAAAAGCCAAGGCCTATTTAATCCGTTTTATATTTGGCACAGCTCATCTGTCAGATTGCCTCAGAGTCTGGCAAGCAGAAGTTCCCAGCAGGCTGGAATTACCCATCCTTGGGAGAATTGGTTGCCAAAGACGTGTGACCAGGAGAGTTCTGTGCCCATGTCATCTTCCTTCTCACTGCCTTTTGTGCCAGGCACTCTATCAGTGCCTAGAGATGGAAAGATGAATATGGCACAATCCCTGCCTTTGAGTGACTCCTGGCTTAGTTTGGGTGAGGGATCTATGTATGATTCAGAGCTGGTTATTGGGCAAGCAAGGGCAAAAGGAAGGGAAAAATTGCAATCAGAACAAAAACTGACCATCACCATTTCACACACTAGGAGATTAAAATAATCTACCTGGTGTGTGATGGCTCTTTTACTTAAAAATTGACCTTGAACTCTTCCTTTGTGAATAGTGGATCTCCCCTCCCCCACTGGGGGGCTGTGATCTAGAAGAAGAGAATTAGATTCTCAAAGCTTTTTGCTCTGCGTAATGAAGTAGAAGGAATTGGGGACTGTCACTTGGTGCCTCAAAGGCAACTGGACACAGGAGTGTGGAAGCTGGGTGCAGCCTGTGCTGACCCTAGGCAGCCACCTCCTCCACATTTCCTCAGATTTGTCAGAGAAAAGAGAACCTTGTAAAGGATAAGGTG
Organism: Indri indri; assembly: GCA_004363605.1. Taxonomy (NCBI): domain Eukaryota; kingdom Metazoa; phylum Chordata; class Mammalia; order Primates; family Indriidae; genus Indri; species Indri indri. Next base: position 110,906 of record RJWJ010001492.1, read on the forward strand.
CATGTATATTTTGCCACATACGAAAGTGAAGAATTACAATATAGTGTAGGAGAGTCATATGCTGATGGGATCTTAGAGGAGAATCTGCTCCTTTGATGAGGTGAGAGTGGGGGTTGGAGGTGTGAAAACTTCACAGAGCACATCATGTCTGAGGGCATTTAAAATTTTTATTTAATTTTATTTTATAGAGATGGGGTCTCACTATATTACCCAGGCTGTTCTTGAACTCCTGGGCTTAAGGGATCCTCCCTCCTTAGCCTCCCAAGTAGCTGGGACTACAGGCATGTGCCACTGGGCCTGGCTCTTCATGTCTGAAGTTAATCCTAAAATATGAGTAGAAGTTCATCTAAGGAGAAAAGAACTTTCCAGTAAGAGAGCCCATACCTTAGTGAATAACCACTCCCCCACCCTTTGAGTTTTTTCTTAGGGCGAGATATTGTATTTGCATAGGGTTCCTGTCAAAACACAAATAAGTTCCCTGGGAGGGTATTATTACCTTGCAGCAGCAGTTTCAGAGGGATATATTGGGTGAGTTTTGTTAAAGAAAGAGACCTCTGGGAGGTCAAACTCCATTCCACCTATACGTTTACCCCCATTTTGGGCTGAAATGTTGGCCTTGGGTAGCCAGAGGGCATGAGGAGGGGAGGGTATGTGTGTGGAGGGCAGGGCTGGGGAAACAGGGCCCAAACAGACTCTGAAGACAAACATTACCCCTGAGCCATGCCGGCTTTGATGAAATGGCTTTTCCCTAGTTTAGGTGGGACATGACTGAGGATCTGAGCATTTCAAACCCTTACTATGTTTGAAACGAGCAACATGCAGGACAAAAAAATGTGATAGTAATCATAAAATGGCTAGTAGTTACTGAGAGCTCATTGTATACTTTATAGGCAATTTCTCATTTAAACCTTCCCATCAGCTGCTGCTATCTTCATTTTGCAGAGGAAGGAGCAGAAAAGGGGTGAAGTGACTTATCCATGGCCACAGAGCCAGCAGGGGCAGGTCCCGGATCCCAGTCCAGGCTCTTCACCATGAGCTGTGCTGCTTCTTGAGCCAAGATTTGGGCATGATCTTAGTGATTGCGTGAGCGTTATCTTCTGTTGAGTTTCCCTTCCTGGCATTTAGGGTGAAACAATTCTTCATTGTGTTGGCCTGTCCTGCGCACTCGTCCCACAGGTCCTGCTCACTGACTGCCAGGTACTTCCTGGTCACTGTGACCATCTAAGATGTCTGTCCATGCCCACTTCCTAGTGCCCTGCGGGCGTGTGCTACTGGCTGAGAATGAGGGTAGGCTCTCAAGGCAGGACCAAAGTGATCAAACCCAGATATCCAACTGTGGGCAAGAGCTTGGGATAACCTGGTAACCCTGCCAAGTTTTTCAAGTTCTCCAGGGTTCCTCAGCAGGATAATGAAACTGGTTCTCCGGATTTCATAGGGTTGTGATGAGAAGCCAACGAGTTGCTTTTATTTTGAGAGTGCTTTGGAATAATTAAAGTAGAATTTTGTGCTAGATATAATTAAGAGTAAGAAAGAGCACCTGCTTACAAGGAACTCAGCCTAGCAAGCTGCGTGAGGCCCTCAACTGGACTTTGTATGCAGTGAAGGGATGTAGAGCTTGGCTCTTCTCAAAGTGTGGTGCATGGCTAAGAACATCCACATCACTGGGATGTTATCACAAAAAATACAGAATCTCAGGCTCCATCCCAGACCTGCTAAATCAGAATATGTCTCTTAACAGGATCTTCATGTGGGTTGGATGAACATTAAAATGTACAGATTGCTGGTTGAAGAGCATATAGGAGGGAATGGCTAAGTCTGTTTCAGCGATCAGGGAAGTCCTCCAGAGAACCAGAGATGGGAACACTAGACCTTGAAAGAACAAGTAGGTCGGGGGTGGGGGCAGAAAGAAAAAAAAATAAGAACAACAACAACAACAAAAAAACAAGTAGGCTTTTTCAGTGGGCAGAGAGAGAAGAGAGTAAGAGCCTACAAGGGAGGAGCATAGAATTTTTCCCCTCGGAATTATTCTTGGTTTGAGACATTGCAGCTCCAAAAGGGATGAAAATTTATGTGTAATCAGGGAAACAAGAGAGTCTTTGACCCACGTATATGTCTGATAGTAATATCAGTTCAGTTTGATTTGACAAATATTAAAAATTATTCATTTTCATTCAACACATGCATGTTCCAGGTATGTGATTGAAGGATGAACAAAACAGAGGTATCCTTTCCCTGAGTTCTGAACCCAGAAGAGCCTAGGTTAGAATCCTGGGAAAACCATGTATCAGCTGTCTAAACTTGGGAAGTTATTTAGCCTCGCCATTCCTCAGTTTCCACATCTGTAAAAAGGGATCATAATGACACCCACTTCGTTGGGTTTATGTGAGGATTACGTGAGCAATGTATTTAGAGCACTGAAGATAGTAACAGGAACACAGAGAAATGTATTAAGCACTTTCTGTAACTACTGGTTGGTACGGTCAGAGCAACCAAAAATTTGGAAATAGGCTAAACATTTCTGAAGGTCTTTCAAGACCCCCTGGATTACCAAATCTCCCTATATCATTTCATTGTTTGTGAAGGTCTGTTGAGGTCTTATGTTTTCTGCCTCCTGTTTGCAGAGAGCGTTAACAAAAGGGTAGATAATATTCGTGATGATGTCTAGCCATGAGCCTGTCTAAAACTTTCCTCCTTAGCTGTTTCATCCTGGCTTGTTCCTTGCTAATTGTGTAACCATGAGCCAGTGACTTAACTCCCCAGGTTTTGGTTTGCTCATCTGTACAATGGTAATCATCGCTATACCTGCACACAGGGTTGTTGTTAGAATTGAAAGTGTTACTATAAGTGCTTAGAATAGTACCTGATTCACATTAAGCAGTTGGTACATCTTAGCTATCATGGTCATCATCATTCTTATTATTATTTTTTTAGTTAAAGAGCTATCTGGAAATTAAGCCCCATACAGGGAGGGCATTACTCGCATGTCACGTCCAGGCTGGCTCCAAGAGTATAGTGTCCTTTATGCTCAATTCCCTGACTGTTCTGTCTCTTCTGGGCTGATAGAAGCTTGACCTGGTTGGTTATTAGGCCATACTGAGTGTTATTATTAGTCCATACCTGTCCTGTGAGCAGAAAGGAAAATGCGGTCTGCGTCCTCAAAATAATCTCTCTGTTAAAAATGGCCATTCTTTTGCAATTACCACCCCCCAAAACTTTGTAACATACACTATGTTTGCAATTTGAGTTGGAATATTCTTTCTCTCAAGTCTGTCATTAGCATTGGTAATTCTTGAAGAAGGACAGACAGACTAAGTGCACATATAGAGACGTGCGCCTATCCTTTAAAATACGACTGCTGTCCGAAACTGCCAGTCAGCCAGGTCTCGGGTTTTCTATACTGCGAGGCTAGATATTTCATTGTCTTTATTCCCTTTTCGTTACTACCCACTGTACTGTATTACCATGAGGTGATATAAATCTTTGAGGATTTTGTTCTGTGTTTCTTTGTAAAGTCAAACCAGAAACCCCCACTGGCAAAACCAGCTGTGCCTCATTTTTAAACACAAACTATTAATATAAAGTGTCAGGGAAAGAAAAAGTGACTTAGCAATGAAAACAGTACACAGGGGGCCACAATCTGTTTTCAAGATTTGCGAGCTGAAAGCAAGTCACGCTTTAATGAATATTAAATGAAACCCATCTTATTTGTGGAAGACAGGCTATATTTTCTTATGAACATTGCCATGGAATGACTCTTTTCTGAAACTTGGGTTGTCTCCTTAAAATGATATGCATGTGAGCGCATTACAATTAATCTTCTGAGAACTAGAAAATGTATGATGGCTTGGTACTACAAAATCATATTCTTTTTCCCTCTAAAATGTGTCAAAATTCTATCCATGCAGGACTGTTGCAAGTGAAGAGCAGGGAAAGAAAGCAGTGTCTTATATTTCAACCTACTTTGCCCTTGGTTTGAGGTACTTGTGATTTTAAAAACCAGGCCCCAATTTGGGAGAGGGAGTGTGACATGAGCAACGTCTGTCCCTGGTATCCTCAGTACTGTTTCCCTATGTTCCGAATTCTCTTCAATTCTGGCTGCCACAAGGAGATCCACCCCATCCCCTATCACTCCCACCCCCACCTGTCACCAGGAAGAGATTTGACTCAGTGTGCGTATGATCTTTCAGAAAACTATGTGCATTTAAAATTTTCTCACTAAGTGCAGAAGGAAAAGTTGGGTAGTTGGGGTATGTAGGAATTAATAGTGTTTTGTGGGGAGGAGGGACAGAGCCTCCCATCTCAGGGGGCACCTGTCACATCATGTTTTCTGTGCCCTTGGAGATGTGCTGTGCAGTAGCCTGGGAGAAGGAGATGGTGCCATTAGCTTCTCAGTGTTTCTGAAATCATACTCAAGTCCTAAATAGGATCCTACCTGTCTGGCCTGGCTGCGTATGGGAGAGAGCCTGTCTGACAAGGAAGTGAACTGAAGTATCTGTTAGAAATGCTTCCCTCGGGCAGGATGGAGCCATGTGCAGGAATGAGGGAGTGTGGTCAGCCTCCTGCGACAAACACTCATAGACTTCCACTGTCAGTGCCGTGCTCAGATTGAGCAGAACTTGAATATACAGATCCCAGCCTTCTAGGGTGGCACTTCCAGAATATAGCCTGAATTTTCTAGAACTGTTTAGAAGTTTTTCCTTTTACTTGTGAAGGGTGGTGATGAGGTATATCAGGTAAGCCAGTCCTTTTCCAGGTTAAGGTACACTATGCTAACTGGGATAACTGTTTGGTCTCTAATTTGGGAGATGATCTATGCAGTGGTAAAGAAACAGGATTTGAAATCAGACGGAAGACAAATCCCTCTAGGGCAGGAATAGCATCTATCTTATTTGTTGATAACCAATACCTAGCTCTGTTGCTGCACAGTGAATACACTCAATAGCTATTTGTTGAATGGTGAGGAAATGAGTTGATGGATATATGACTAAATGAACGAACCTGCTTGAAATCCCAGAGCTGCTATATTTCAACTCTATGGCCTTGGTCAGCTTACCTAACCTCTGAGTTTCAATTTTCTTTTTGCAAAATTGGAAATATAAAACTTACTTAAGAGGGTTGTTGGAAGAAATAAAACTATCTAATGTATCTATAGCCCTTAACACAATGCCTTATAATAAAGGCAAGTTATCGTGATGGTGGTAGTAGCAGTGTTAATGCTAACAGCTCTCATACTCATTGGGGGAGAAGGTGGTTAAAATATTAGACATAGATCCTACGGCAACCACTGAAATTGACAGAGGAGAATTGTGCTGGAGTATAGAGTCTGGACAGTGGGTATTTTTTGAGGGTTTAGGTGAGAGATTGTACATGCCTTGGCCCTGGCAAAGAAGGTAGAAATGGCTGGGGTGGGGCCTGAGCAAAATTGGGTCAATTTGAACAGGAGTGGCCTTTGGAAAGTCATAGGTGTGTCAGGCCATTTCTACCACATTGTGCCACATACACCTACCTATATGAAGAATAGAGGGGGAGATAAATCCAAGGATGCCAGGGTGCGTGCGTGCGTGCGTGTGTGTGTGTGTGTGTGTGTGTGTGTGTGTGTTAAAGGCCTGGAAGGCACTGCCTGGTTGATGATGGAGACAAAGTTGTGGGGAGGCAGTGGGAGAAAAAGAACGGGTGGTGGTAAGCAAAGTAAATTTCTGCTTTTTTCCCTTCTGCTTGGGGCCAGCCTTCTGTATGGCCTTTCCTATGGATGGGAAGCACAGCTAATGTGCTGCCACGCTGGGGTCTCTAACTCTATGCCGGCTCATCACTCTTTCTAGAGAAAAGCAATAGTTTGCTGTTATGTGATCTTATGCTACTTTTGCAAGCCATTTGCACAGCCTTTACAATTTACAAAGTACGTGAGAAAAGGGAATATATGAAAACATGCATGAAGGGAGAACCAAGAGAGAAAGTTGATGCCATGAATGTATTATATCTTATTACCTATGTTAAACCAGACATTGGGCTAGATATTTTACACATGTTATATTTCACAACTCCTGTCTCCACTTTATAGATGGGAACACTGAGACTTAGAGAGGTTAAGTACCTTGATTAGTAAGTTGTGAAGTCAAGATTCAAATCCACGTCTTTCTGAATTCCAAAGCTATTGTCTTTCTAACATTCTTTAATGCATGTGAGGAGTCAAAGGTAAATGAGCCCCTCACTCCCTGACCTTGTTTTCTTCTGTCTGTAGTTATCTTACATTATATGGAAAAGCTAGCTCAGTGACAGGAATAGATGTGTTGATGGAAAATAATCCCTTGCTTTTTCAGGGACAACGGCTGTATCTTAACGTAAGAGGAGTGAACAATTATGGGGTCCTTAATATGTGGCAGCCACTATGCTAAGTGTCATCTTCATGATCTCATTTAATCCTCATAACAAGCCCATGAGCCGAGCACTCCACATGCATGCTGCTGGGAGGCAGCGGGTGGGATTAGAACAGGCGCCTTCTAGCTCCCTGCCGTGCCTCAGCCGGGTGAGGTCCATGCCCTTGATTCCATGCCGGATACTGTAGGAAAATACTCTGGAGACGCTGGTTCCTCGGGTCACAGTGTTCCCTTTTCTCCTGACCACAAACAGCTAGTGTAAGACCTTTCTTCCTCCGGAAACAAGAGAGTTATGAGTGCGACACAGTTCATTGATAAGTCAATATGATTTGTAAGCTGGGAGGGACAGTGGTTTTTGCAGGGCCACATCCCACCTTATTACCCTTCTTCCCTGTACAGCAGCAAGAATGTTAGCTAATATTTGTTGAGCTGTTGCTAAGTGCCAGACACTGTCCTAGTCATTGTACATGCATTCTCTCATCTAATCCTCACAACTACTCTCTGAGGGTGGAACTGAGACAGAAAGGTTAAGTCCATTTGCCCAAGGTCTCACAGTTAGCAAATGCGCTCTGATTCAAATCTCAGGGTGTCTGTTTTTAGGGGCAAAATGCCTGACAAGGAGGTCTCCAGTGGATAATCTCAACCAGACTGTAAATTCTATCAGGAGCATTGTGTTTTATTCACCTTCCTAACAGTGTGAAGTCTCAGTGTTCCCACCTCTAAATAGCAGGGACTCAGTAATACTTGCTACTCAGTAGAACTGCAGAAAGGTGACGGTCTTGGGGTGATTGGCAATGGTGTGGAGCATAATGTATGTGCTAAATGCTTTTTAACCAACTTGGATTGAGGCCAGGGTTATTTTCCTATTCTAGATCTGACCTCAGAATGCTCCCTTTGGCAGGCTGGCTTCAATTATTACAGTTGTTTCGCACTTACCTTTCCCAGCAGGGTTTTTAGCCTTGGCATTCTGCTCACATTTCACTTTTAACTAAGCCTCCCTTTAGCAATGCGCTCAGACCTCTTGCCTATGTGAATAAGGGTTGATTTTTCACAAAGGGCATTTTCCCGTGAAAATTCCATACTTGATGTTTTCTGAGCTGAGAGGTTCTGACCTGGGTGGAGAAGGCATTATTTCCTTAGAAAAGCACAGAGCTTGAAGCTCTTGATTTATCTCAGGGCTCTGCTCTCTCCCTTTGGAACAGTGTCGGTTAGATGTACTTCATTACAGAGACCCTGGGCTGGTTCTTAGGAGCTTCCTGTCGGCCAGCTGCTGTAGCCGGTCGGCAGGTCCCAGGTGTGGCCGGCAAACATACCTGCCTCAGAGAGAGGCCTGGGCCCTTTGAAGTGCCGAAGGAATGTCACACTTCAAAGAAACCTCACGGCAGCTGTCACCTGGCTATCTAGGGGAGGTCATCCAGTTAATATGCAACCATGAAACTCAGTCCTCCCATCTCCAACCAACACCTGTGGTGCTGAAGCACATTTTTTTCTAGTGCAGGGGATTTGAAAGCATTGTTCCTTGTTTATCTCAGTAAGAGCTCAGTGCCCTGTGTCTTTAGATAAAGATCCATTGTACATAACTATCCAACAATAAAACAAGTAAATGAGTTGGATTATTCTTTTCTCAATAGGAATTATTTAGTAATGAATTAAGTATTTGCAATTACTATTAGCAGGAGTTTAATTATGGGACTAATTTGTAAAAAAAAAAATTATCGAGGCTTTGTACAAATGTGGCATCTTTTGTCTGAGGATCACAACGCAATGCAAATTAATGAACTCTTCCTGACAGTTCTGCTCGGTATGCATTCAATTACTGCTTTAAATTTTCCTTGGGCATCCAGCACTCATGGGCTGGGGTGGGAAGCCAAAGTTTATTTATAAATTGCAGCAAAGATGGATGTAGATTAGATCTTAAAAAAGGACTTCCTGGTTGTGATGTTATTAAATGGTAGCCTGAATTACCGTGGCAGTTTTTAAAGAGTTTCGTGAAGAGGACTTTCTGCCACTTTGGTGGTTCCCTTTTCATCACAAAACCAAGCCATCATCCTCTTCCAGTAGAACAGGCTGAGACCTTGACTTAAACATGATTAATAATGCATCACAGAAAAGAAAAAGAGAGTTGGAGTGAGTGAGTAGGAAAACTCAAATTCTGGGAGACCATTTTAGGGCTCTAGACTCTGCGGAGAGCTGGGCAGCAAGAAGGTGTGCCTCAATTAACAGCATAAAGGCCAGTTTTACCTGGGGTAGCCTTTGTTGCAGTTCCTACTCATGAATTTGGCTTCAGCTCCCTTTCTCTCCCACCTTTACCTGCATATTCCAAAAAAGATTATAGACTCAGTATCTTTAACAAAATAGGATAAACAAATATCTACATGCATATGCTTAGGGTGTAGTTTCATTTCCAACTTCTGGGTAGTGCTGACAAATAAACCAGACCTGATGTCCTAATAGTGCTTCTACACTTGGTGTGTGTGGGCTTCATGTTTCTTCTGTGAACTCCTCCTCTGGCAGGGAGAAAAAAGATTTTGGAACAGAACAAGTCCTTTGCAAACTGCCTATGACTACGCTGATGGTGGAACCTTATTCACCCTTACCCTCTGTTCCCTGATCTCTTTCCTCTCCCAGTGCCTCATGGCTTATTAGAACCCTCAAAAATCTCTGTAGCTTTGGTGCCAAACTTTGCAATCAGTTTACTTCCACACTTAGGGGTTAGCGTGCCCGTGGACTCATTTTGGGCTGCAGCAGACTGAGTGGAAGGCCAGAGGGGGTGAAAACAAGGGTTTCTAGAATGGATTACTTAGTTCAAATTCTGGCTCTACTATGTAGTAGGCATGGGAACTTGAACAGGTTTTTTAATCTCTCTGCCTCAGTTTCCTTGTCTGTTAAGTAGGGACAGTATTAATCCCACCTTATAGAAAAGTCATGAGAGTTAAATGAGATAATGCATGTGTAATACTTAATAAGCATGTGGTAAACACTCAAAAATGCTATGATAATGATAAGCCCTACTGTTAATTAATTAGGCTCCAAAAACATAAGGGTGCTTGTGTTTATATCTCTTTCCTGGGCCCAGAGCATCTTTAATTATTATGGTGTTTCTCCAACTGTGGGTTGTGTCTAATTAATAGTTTATAATTTCAATTTAATTGGGTATCAAATAGCCTAAGAAAAAAGGAAAAATATCTGTACACAAGGCAGATATTAAGGATAGTATTGTTTTACAAAACTTTTATTTCTATTATACATGTATACTTGTATATTAATATATATTTGCTTACATGCTTACACATGTATATTTATGTATATACTTATATAAGGTATATCCAATCGCAGTGTAAAATATCTTATTTCAAGCACAGAAAAAGTGAAAAACATAAGACTAAATCATACAGATGGAAAAGATGCAAACCTGTGACTCCCCTGTGTCATGGCTTGAATACTACACTCTTTCAAGATGATATGGTCTTTTAGAAATATGACTAGGAAAGTCATCAGTGCAGCCAAGGAGGGAAGAAAGGAAAAACTTAAATGACTTACAGGGCAAAGAGGACAAAGCCTATTAGGCATGGTATGTAAATTATAAAAGCTTGCTCTTTGTAAAGTGTATACACACAAAGCATTAATAGCTGTACTCTGTGAAAAACACTTACAAAGAATATTAATACCTAATTCACAAAGGAAGTATAGTTGACCCTCCCTCTGGATCTCTGTGTTTTGTATCTGTGGATTCAACCAAATATGGATCAAAAATATTTTTAAAAAATTGTGTCTGGGCTGGGCAAGGTGGCTCCTCCTGTAACCATAGCACTCTGGGAGGCCGAGGTGGGAGGACTGCTTGAGCTCAGGAGTTGGGGACCAGACCAGCCTGAGCAAGAGTGAGACCCCATCTCTACTAAAAATAGAAAAATTAGCTGGGTGTGGTGGTCTGCGCCTGTAGTCCCAGCTGCTTGGGAGGCTGAGGCAGGAGGATTGCTTGAGCCCAGGAGCTTGAGGTTGCTGTGAGCTAGGCTGACGCCACAGCACTCTACCAGGGGCGACAGAGCAAGACTCTGTCTCAAAAAAAATAAAAAAATGTGTCTGAACTGAACAGGTACAGGCTTTATCATGTCATTATTCCCTAAACAATATAGTGTAACAACTATTCACGCAGCATTTGCAATGTATTAGGTATTAGAAGTAAATTAGAAGTAGTCTAGATATGATTTACAGTACATAGGAGCATGTGCATAGGTTATATGTAAGTACTACCTCATTTTATATCAGGAACTTGAGCATCCAGGGATTTTGGTATTGAGGAAGGTCCTAGAACTAATCCCCTGCAGATGATTGCAAATAGTAAACAAGCATAGAAAAATAGCATTAGCCTCATTAGTAATAAACGAATACAAAGGAAAACAGTGAAATTTTTTTTTTACCTAATATATTAGCAATTTTGTTTAATGGTATTAGAATACCCAACGTAGAGAAAAGTTATAGGAAAATAAATACCTCCATACAAGACCAGTGGGAATAAAGATTGGCTTAACTTCTCTGAGGAAGCAATCTGGCAATTCGATTTCAAAAGCCATAAAAATGTATATGCCGCTTGAGTTGACAACTCTACCTGAAAGAATTCATCCTAAGGCCATAATAAAGCAGATGCACAAACATTTAGCAACCAGGATGTTCACTGCAGGACTCTTACAGTAAAAAGATTGGATGGTAATTTTTTTTTCCAAAAAAACGATCAATAAAATAAACTTTGGTGCACTGATACAATGGAATAAGAGACAGTCATTAAAAATGATGCTGTGGTGTGGTTGCCGAGATAATTTTCTTTTGTGTGGGGCCTGGTCTCCACAAGCGAATTTCACCTTGTAAAGGCTTGCTTTCTTTGGATACCACACTGCTCTTTAAATTATTTAAAGACTTGGACCTTAAGTTTTGCAATTTTGCCAAAGGGCTATAGATTCAATTTAGGCACGAGTGCTAACTTGAATAATAAGAATGTGATTAGCTGTAAGTAATATATAAGGTGGAAGAAACTGCAGGTTATTTATACACCATGCGGTCCACACCTGCCCTGTGCCATCCATAAGAGCCATAACCACACCCAGTTAAGCTTTGGCCTCCCTCCCCGTAACCTGATGCAAGGGTCAAGCATTCTGAACTGTGTGTTGTTGATGGAACTGCTGTCCCTCCCTGCCTGGGCCAGGCGAACCCAGGGCTGGGCGCTAGGGCCTGCAGGCACTTGCAGCTGTCAGGATGCTGCCCCGGCATCCCCGCAGGCATCTGGGAGCTGTGGGAGCTGCACCACTAGCTCTGTCCTGGCTAGCAACCCAGAGGCTGAGGAGGGCTTGGGGAGCCATTTAATTTCCCTTTCTGTTTTCCTCCTGTCTACTGAGTCTAGGCCACTGGTTAGAAGGAAAAAAATGCTTCTTGGTCCTATTTTTGGAAATAGGAAATTAGTCTTTAGCCAGACTGCAACATATGGAAATGACTAACGATATGGCAAGTAAAAAAAGCAGTTATGGAGCCAGGCGTGGTGGCTCACACTTGTAATGCCAGCTACTTGGCAGGCCGAGACAGGAGGATCGCTTGAGGCCAAGAGTTCAAGATCAGCCTGGGCAACATAGTGAGTCCCCCATCTCTTAAAAAAAAAAAAAAAAAATGAAAAAAATTAGCCGGGCGTGGTGGTGCATGCCTGTAGTCCCAGCTACTTGGAAGGCTAACGCAGGAAGATTCCTTGAGCTCCGGAGGTTGAGGCTGCAGTAGGCCACTACACTCTAGCCTGTGCAACAGAGACTGCATCTCTAAAAAATAAATAAATAAAAAATTTAAAAAAGCAGTTATGACACATTATATACAATATAGTATTATTTGGGGAAAAATACTATGTACATATGGATTCATGCATATTCAAAATATACTGAAAAGGGTACTGTATATCCCATAAAGTTAACAGTGTTTTTTTTTTTTTCTTTTTTTTCCCCCCCTCTAGTTGGGGGGATTCAGGTGATTCTCTTGTTTATCTCCATTTAGTAATTTTTCTTATAAGTACATATTTCTTTAATAAAAAACACAGAAGAATCTTTTTGTCACTGTTGTCTTATTCACTGCTGCCCAGGTCCTAGAATGACATCTAATATATAGTAGCCTCTCAATAAATATCCGCTGGAGGAATGACTGAATGAATAAATGTTGAAGGTCACAGTTTCCATTGGGAATGGAAAGCAGTAAAGAAGGCTTTAATAATTCCCTGTTATTAACAAATTTTTCCAATGTTCTCAGCTTGTTAGGGTTACAGGTTGGAGTTTTAGTAGCATGTGTTGAAAAACATAGTTCCTGCTTCAAAAATCATCTATGACTTCTTTTAAATTAACTTTCTAAAAAAAAAGATCACCTATGACTTTGGGCACCCCATGGTGTGCTATCTTTCCTTTAGCACAGATGTCTCCTGACTGCTGAAGAGGGCTGGGTGCTGCACCCCGGCTAAGCCACTCGACCTTCCCCCGAAGGGTGGGAGAGTCGTGGATACGTGCAAGAGCTTAGCCCTTGGTGTTCAACCCAAGTCTGGTCAGAGGTTGGAGAGAGAAGAAAACCTTTCCATAAGCCATTGCTGTGTATGTGTTCAGTGTCCCTAGGCAACTGGGAGGGCATTTATCATTCATCCTCCCAGAAGGCTGAGTAGCTCTTCATACGTGCAATTCACTTTGGGTAAATTTCTGTCCTTACTAATGAGTCTTTGATGGGAGTCAAGTGCAAAGGAAGTGTTAAGTTTGGTTTTATTCAAGTAACATTGTTAATTCTGGCACTGTAGTTGGTTTCCCAAGTTTTATACAGGCCTGGGTTTGTCCCTTAATTAAAGGTGAGCGGGGGAGTTGATGACACAGTGGCTATAGGTTCTTGTTTCTTGTCCTTCCTCAGGGGGTCATTTTGAAATCTGCTACATAGCACCTGGTGCAGGGCTAGGAGTGCGTTAGTGATCAGTGAATGGGAGTCCCCTGTCCGCTGCCCTCTGTGTCCTCGCGGTCCCCTCCATGAGAGGTTTCCCCTAGGAGGCTGGGGCCCCTAATTATCTCGAGCTGGTGTGGGAATTTAGCTCCAGAGATTGACTGGTAGATCGAAACTTGGATTGTTCTGACCAAAGGAATACGGCTGTACACCTCATTAAGTAGCTTTGTGGCATTTTGTCTTTCCGTCTCCTTCTGGCTGCTCCACGCACAACCTCCTTAAAGACGGCCACTGTTAAATCTGAAGTTTTCACAATACCAATACCATGGGGTTTGTGGGAACGGAATAAATTGCTCCGAGATCTAACATAAAAATAAGTCCTGGCCTCAAGCCTGAAAGAAGTCACTGGGAACCCAATCGGAGCCGGGCAGCAAGCCCAGGCCCCGGCTAATGAGACATTTCCATGCTAGGCTGTTCCTTTCAGTTTGGTCTTCATGGGACTCATTTGTGAGGACGCTCAGCGTGTATACTGGAGAAAGAGGCCGGTGCTTCCTCTAGCAGGGCAGGACCATTTTGAAACACCAAAAAATCCAGCACATTCAACAAATGAGAAATCCCCAATCCGAGCAATTACTTGTTTGTTTTTTTTTAATCACTCTTTTCTGAGTGTACATTCTTTTCTGAGTCTTTGCGTTTTTAACCCGAGTTTAACCTATTTACTACTAAAGTCTAATCTTTTACTTGCAGAAGGTGTAAATAGGCAAAGGAAATGAAATCTTATGTCTTATAATGTTTGTGGGAGCACTTGGTCCTAGGAGTTTGAGGAGAGCATTTTAATCTAGCAATTGAGGAAGGGACCCAAAAGAGAATTTGGAATTGGAAAAGAAGAAGTTTTGCTTAAAGGAAGCATTTTTCTCCAGATGAAATGTTTTGGATGTCAGTGTGGCAGAATGTGATATTTCTTCTGAAAGTAGGAAAGCAATTTGTGTAATTTGTGCCAGTGTGCAGAGGGGAGAACCAGATGGCTTTGCTAGTAAACTTTCAAGTCTCAACTGGAATAGGGAGAGAGAAAAGGGAGGCGAACTTAGTGGCTCAGGAGACGGAGAGTAATTATTTCAAATGAGGGGCGAGAAGCATGCAAGTTAAAGCTTATTTCTAGAAATTGCTTCCACATCCCAGGTTTGGGAATGACTTTTTAATCATAGCTCTTCTGATGTGTAATACTAAAATCCCATTTTGTTTTAAGTGCAACTCAGGGATGTCAAAAAACTCCCCCAAGCTTGTAAATAAAGGAAAAAGAGGACAGCATGTCCTATCAATGTCACATTGGAGAAATACTTAAAATGTCACCAAGTACTATATAATTATTTAATAGTTTGATGCACTATTTACTACTAATAGGGCCCAGACTGTGAGGTTCCATGTTAATTTGTAGATTTAAGTCTGGTGTAGAAGATGACCTCGAAGATTGTGGTTTCGTTGCCCTGTAGGACATTATTACCCAGTTTTAATTTAACCTAGTTATCTTATTCATACATTCCCCTTTACAAATTTCTCTGAATACCCAGGTTCCCAAATGCACCTGAAACCAGCTTGATCATTCTGTTGGCTTCCCCGTCAATGAAATGAATATGAGTTAACATGTGTTCATTCTTTGTTGGACTTACGTTTGTAACTTTTTAAAAATTATACATTGACAGTGGAATTTGATCTTTTATTGTTTGCTAAGGTTTCTCATAATAACTTCTCTTTGATACTGAAAGGAGTCATGATTTTACTAACATTCATTTTTGTGGAGGCCTCGTGTGTAATCGCACCCACATTCTTCAAAAGCATTTGTAAATAACCAACAAAACTATTTCCTGATATAAATCAATGTGTTAATCCATCCTTGTTCTTAAAGGAAGTTAGAGTGAAAGAGATGAAAAAAATTAGTTTTTAATGTAGGTCAACATTGATTGTCAATTAAGAGGTCTTGTAAATAGTTTTGCTGATTTTGTGTTAAAATCTACTCACTAAAATAGTTTGAAAAAAAGACTGAACTGGTTTGAAGGAAAATCGGCTCTTTTAAAAAGAAAATAATCTGAATCATAAACATGTAAATTCAGTTAGAATTGTCTGTTCATTGCCTGTGTGAATTTGACACCTTGTCCTTGAATAATGAGCCACTTGAATTCAACTACTTTTTGGTGTGACATAGTTGCATCTTTGAAATTTCAGAGATGCAGTGTAACCTCAAATAGTCTTAAATGTTCATTAAAAAAAAAAAAAGTCAGGCAGGAGAAACTGTGCTACTTTAAAGGCAACAGATACACATATCTGGGACTGTGACAATTCTGTCTCAGTCACTTCCATCCAGAGAGGTAAGATCCCTTTATATAAATAAGTACCTGATACCCAGAAAGGAAATGCATTTGCACTTGTTACGTAAACCTATCTTGAAGCTACAAATAAAACTCATGACAAATGAGCTCCTAATGTTTATCTTAGTGTTTCAATATTTAAAATAAGAATAAAAGTACTAATGATCTTTAATATTTGTTTCTTTAGAATATCCATTCTATAGTTAAGGAATTAAATTCTTACTTCGAGCCATGCATAAATGGACTGTCAGAAGGTTTTTGTGTTTTTTTTTCCCTCTCAGTGAGGGCAGTGGGTAATGATAGAAAATAACAAGTGAGTTTTGTTTGTTTTAGAAAGCTATATTCATCACTTTTGCTTTCCAAATCTCCGTTTATGTCATTGCCTTTGTTTAAAAATTATGATAAGCATTTTGTTTCTTACTATAGTATTCCTTTAGCAGTCTATTTCCAAGACAGAATATCAACCAGTGTACAGCAGAAGAGGAATGTTTAATTTTTCTGTTTTATTGATATATAATATTTTACATATTTATGGACTACACATGAGTGTTTGTTACATGCATAGAATGGGTAATGATCAAGCCAGCGTATTTGGAGTATCCATCACCTTGAGTCTATCATTTGTATGTGTTAGTATCATTTCAAGTCCTCTCTTCTTTGAAATGTACATAATATTATTGCTAAGTATAGTCACCCTAGTCTGCTATCAAACACTAGAACTTATTTCTTCTGTTTAACTGTGTGTTTGTATCCATAATCATCCTCTTTTCCCAGTCTCTGATATCTATCGTTCTAGTCTCTATGTCCACGAGATCCACTTTTTTAGCTCCCACATGTGAATGAGAATATGTGGTAATTTTATCTTTCCGTGCCTGGCTTATTTCACTTAATGTGATGACCTCCGGTTCCATCCGTGTTGCAGCAAATGACATGATTTCATTCTTTTTTATGGCCAAATAGTATTCCATTGTGTGTGTGCATGTATGTGTGTGTGTGTGTATCACATTTTCTTTATTCATTCGTTCACTGATGGACACTTAGGTTGATTCCATAGCTTTGCTAGTGTGAATAGTGCTGCAATAAACATGTGAGTGCAGGTATCCCTTTGATATACTGATTGTCTTTGGACAGATACACAGAAGTAGGATTGCTGGATTGTACGGTAGTTCTATTTTTACTTTTTGAGAAATATCCATACTGTTTTTCACAGTGGTTATACTAACTTACATTCCCACCAACAGTGTATAAGAGTTCCCTTTTCTCCACATCCTTGCCAGCATCTGTGATTTTTTTTTTTTTGTCTTTTTACAAGTAGTCATTCTTACTGGGGTGAGATGAAATCTCATTGTGGTTTTGATTTACATTTCCCTAATGATTGGTGATGGTGAGCATTTTTTCACATACTTGCTGGCTATTTGTATGTATGTCTTTTTTTGAGACATGTCCATTCATGTCTTTTGCCCACTTTTTAATGGGATTATTTGTGTTTTATTACTGTTGAATCATTTTAGTTCCTTGTATATTCTGGATATTATTCTCCTGTCTGGTGAGTAATTTGCAAATATTTTCTCCTATTCAAGAGGTTGTTTCTTCACTTGGTTGATTGTTTCTTTTGCTATGCAGAAGTTTTTAGTTTAATATAATCCCATTTATCTATTTTTGTTTCCTGTGCTTTTGTGGTCTTAGCCTAGTTTTTCCTGTTTCCTTCTACTAGTTTTACAGTTTCAGGTCTTACATTTAAGTCTTTAATCCATCTTGAGTCAACTTTTGTATACGGTGAGAGATAGGGGTCCAGTTTCATTCTTCTGCATATGGATATCCAGTTTTCCCAGCACCATTTATTGAAAAGGAGGTCTTTTCCCCAGTGTATGTTCTTAGCAGCTTTGTTAAAGATCAGTTGGCTGTAAATACATGGATTTATTTCTGGGTTTTCTATTCTGTTCCATTGGTCTGTGTGTCTGTTTTTATTTATTTATTTTTGAGATAGGGTCTCACTTTGTCACCCAAACTGTAGTGCAATAGCACAATCATAGCTCACTGCAGCCCTGAACTCCTGGGCTCAAGTGATACTCCTGCCTCAGCCCCCCACCTCACTGTCACCCCCAACCCCCACCCCTCACCCCAAGTAGCTGGAACTATAGGCATGTGCCATTAGTGCTGGGCTAATTTTTTATTTTTTTTATTTTTTGTTGAGATGAGATCTTGTTATTTTGCCTAGGCTGGTCTCAAACTCCTGGCCTCAAATGATCCTCCTTCCTTGGCCTCCCAAAGTGCCAGGATTACAGGTATGAGCCACTGTGCCTGGCCTATTTTTTTTTTAAGACACTGTCTTGCTCTGTTGCCTGAACTGGAGTGTGCTGGCATCATCATAGCTCACTGCCACCTCAAACTCCTGGGCTCCAGCGATCCTCCTACCTCAGCCTCATACGTGGCTGGGACTACAGGCATGTACCAACCACATCTGGCTAATTTTTCTATTCCTTGTAGAGATGTGGTCTCCCTATTTTGCTTAGGCTGGTCTCGAACTCCTGACCTCAAGCGATCCTCCCACCTTGGCCTCCCAAAGTGCTAGGAGTATAGGTATGAGCCACTGTGTCTGGCCTGGCCTATTTTTATACCAGTACCAATACAATGCTGTATTGGTTACCATAGCCTTGTAATATGTTTAGAAATCAGGTAGTGTGATGCCTCCTGCTTTGTTCTTTTTGCTTAAGATTACTTTGGATATTTGGGCTCTTTTTTGGTCCCATATGAATTTTAGGATTTTTTTCTATTTCTGTGAAAAATGTTGGCATTTTGATAGGGATTGCATTGAATCTGTAGATTGCTTTGGGCATGTTTAATTATTTTTTAGTCAGTGTGTTAAAAATCCAAGACCAAGAGAAAAATTCTGTACTCCTATGAGTGATAAATTAGAGTTGGTTAAAAAATAAAAATATAGAATTGAGATATAAGTTTTAACATGATTTTACTAACCAGTACAGAAGTTACTGGTATCTTTAAGGCTGACATTTTTGGTATTGTATATTTGCAGGCATCTAAATTATAATTTAGAATACTTTAAAATGGATGAAGAAATAAACTTCTCAGATTTACAAAACTGGTTTTAACTCTTGTGTTGAAAGCTCACTAAAAATAAAGATTTTTATTATTTGTTTCCCTTTTGACTAATAAGGACTTAAAAATAAGCATTATTAAAAAAAAGCCCTTTGCTCTTAATAAAATATGTTTATATTGGAAAATGAGGTTTGAAATTATTGAAATCAGTTTCTAGAACCACTTCTACCCCCAGGCTTTAGTGCTTTCTTGGTCTTCAGAACATGGACTTCAGAACATGGACTGCCTACACGGCTGCTTGTCTGGAC
>RJWJ010001493.1:0-25079 GCA_004363605.1 Indri indri
TTTTTTTTTTTTTGGCCTTTGAGTTGTTTGAGTTTCTTGTATATTCTTGTTATTAATCCCTTGTCAGTTGAATAGTTTGCAAATATTTTCTCCCATTCTGTGGGTTGTCTCTTCACTTTGTTGATTGTTTCCTTTGCTGTGCAGGAGCTTTTTAGCTATGTGATCCCATTGTCCATTGTTGCTTTGGTTGCCTGTGCATTTAAGGACTTACTCAAGAAATCTTTGCCCAGACCAATGTCCTAAGGCATTTTCCCAATGTTCTCTTCTAGTAGTTTCATAGTTTCAGGTCTTATATTTAAGTCTTTTATCCATTTTGATTTGATTTTTGTATATAGTGAGAAATAGGGGTCTAATTTTATTCTTCTGCATACAGTATATACAGTTTTTTCAGGACCATTATCGAGGACACTGTCCTTTCCCCAATGCATGTTCTTGGAGGCTTTGTTGAAAATGAGTTGATTGTAAATGCATGGCTTTATGTCTGGGTTCTCTATTCTGATCCATTGGTCTATGCGTCTGATTTTATCCTAGTACCATGCTGATTTTGTTAATATAGCTTTGCAGCATAATTTGAAATTAGATAATATGATACCTCCAGCTTTGTTCTTTTTGCTCAGGATTGCTTTGGCTATTCTGGGTTCCAACAGTATTTTCTTCCAGTACTTTTATAGTTCTAATATAAGACATTTAGGTCTTTAGTCCATTTGTTATTTGTACATTCACATGAAGTGCAGAATAGATCTAATTTTATTTTTATCCAAATGGATATCCAATTGTCATATCACTAATTATGAATTATTTCTTCACCGACTTGATATAAATTATATATATATGTTTGACTCTATCCATCTATTTGTCTATTTTTATACCATTACTGTATTTTAAAAATTGCTATAGTTTATAGTATGTTTTGATATATAATAAAGCCTCTCCTAATTGTTCTTATCTCAGAATTTTCTTAGTTATTTTGATGCTTTCTATCCTGATGAACTTGAGAATGAGCTTGCCTAGTTTCATAAAAATCCCATTGGAGTTTTATTTGGAATTGCATTGAGTTTCTAGATTAATTTAGAGAAAATTGATGGCTTTATAATATATGGACTGTTCAATCAGAAAGGGAGTATTTTCTGCAATATATTTAGGTCTTCTTTTGTAACTCTTAGTGATTTTTTATATATAGTTTCTCATCATAAGTCTTGAAAATGTCTTGCTAGTTTATTTCTAATTATTTTGTAGGTTTGTTGTTATGTGAGTTAATTGAATCATTTTCCCTCTGACATTTCTAATTGGTTTTCATGGTATATAGGAAAGCTAATCATTTTTGTATGTTGACTGTATATATCTGAAATAAACTCTCATTTGTTCTAATTGTTTTTAAGTTGATTCTCTTGGACTTTCCAGGCAGATGTTTTTATCATCCATAAGAGCCCAATCTGTTAGCTTCTATACTATATTGCTCCTCCTATGAGTGTTAAATTTGAGGATTCAAAACATTAGCATGGAAATTTAAGGGAGCTAAAGAAAAGTTTTAATTTGAAGGATAGTATTAATATAAACTATGTTAAGTAAACAAGGGATTTCAAAGTAGATTTTTAATCCATCATATATAGTATATATTTTACCCTGGCATTGGAATAATAGTTACTCAAAATTCTTTAAAAAATAAGCCACTGTTAAACAGCATTGTGCATTCAAATTAACATTCTGCTACAAAGTATGAGATTTTGTTTTTAGTTAAAATGAGTAGGACATTAAGAATTTCTTAATGCTTCTTTAACAAATTATCTACAATTATCTAGGAATGATCCATCAAAGGCTGTGATTTAAGCTTCTGAGAAAGCTTAGATATTTGAACAGAGGCATTAAAGATCATTTTGAATGTGGTTTCAATTTTCAAATGGAAAGTACAGATCAAATAAAATTTACATATGATTTTTTGAACAAAAGCTTGAAATTTGATTATGTTTAAAGACCATTTGTGTTTTACGGTCAGATCAGCATCTCTAAGACTCCACTTGCTAATTAACGAACAGTGAATAGTAGAGAAACAGATGATGAGAATTAAAAAAGAGATATTCCTTATGCTAAAATATGCAATATCATATTTTTATGTAAACGTGTTTTAAAATATTTTATATTTTTTCCTCCGAGAAAAAAAAATGAGTCACCTCCATCATGTTCTACCGATCTTTATTTTTAAAACATCTTTTACCTTATTTCAACTCCTCTGACCATTCTCAATAATATTTTGAAACAAAAGTGATTAAAATGGCCAAACAAATAAAATAAGCAGATCTGTTGGCTTCTCTTGTTTTCCTAGCGCAGAGAGCCAGTGTGGGAAGGCACTGGGCCAGTTTTCAAAACTGGTTGAGCTCTCCCTTGCTGCACTCAGGGTTTAAGAGTTGGAGATTCTATTGAATCTCCCAGTATGAAGTTTTGACTTCATCAACATACCCATAGTGATTTTGTAGCAAAAGCTAAACAGAAGAACCATGTGGGCCCCCAAGCCCTCCTCCTCACCCCATTTTTCATTATAATTACCATAGGAAAGGGAGCTCTGGAAAAAATATTAATAGAAGGGAGAGAGAGGAGTAAATGAAAGAGTGAATAAAACCCCAACGTCTGTTCAGCCATTGAACAGAAAGAAATTGGGGAACAAGAGTAGGAAAATCATTAGAAGAAAAAAAAATGTGTGTAGGGGAATGAGGAAATGAGGATGAATATACGGAAAGAGACCGGGAAGATTTTTTTTTTTTTTATTTAAGTATATCAACCTAAGTCAAGCATTTTTCTTCCATCACATTAAAAGGATACTTACTGGAACTTGAAAACACAGGGTGATCGGGGAAAGTGATAAGGTGGTCACATTTTTTTCATTAAGGTTCAGGATCCTGAAATTTAGTTTGCAACGTAATTACAACACTTCCTGCATTTTTGCCTTCCCCCATGTTTATCACTAATACTCGCCCCCCTATCCCCTCACATTTCAATACTATATAAGCCATATCTATACAGATAATCAAAATAGCTGAAGAAATCCAGGAGCTTTTAAATGTTTCCCTCCAAAGGAAAGGATATCCTTCAGGGGTTAGATTTTATAATCAGAAATGGAGGGGAAATCCAGCAAGGCTGTTCTGTTGAGATTATGTGTAGGCAGCATGAAAATCCACTGCGTTCTGTCACTCTTAAAAACTAACCATCTACCAAAGCCACAGCAATTAGAGAAAATTATATCTACTCCTCTAAAATCCAATTTTGATTTCTTTATCCACCAATATCAGGAATGCCTCTTGAAAATAAACTGATTATTAAGATGAAACCAAATAACGGATTATTAAGACAGAACCAAGTAAAATGATTTTCATGTCCAGAAAGAATTGCATTTTGCATTGAGGAGTCAAATTGCAAGGGGGCAAAAGCACATCATATTACCTCTGGACCAGCAGGTGGGATTCAACATTTTCAACTTCTCCTTTCCCTCCCTTTACCCACCGTTCCCTGTTTTTCTTCACTAACTAGCTTCACTTAGCTTCACCGCCTTCATAGGATGTGGGAAGGCAGCACATATATGATGTCCTGAAAACACACTGTCCTATGTAGACAATTCTTTTTGGCAATTCAGAGATTTGGGGGCAGTATTACATCTTCCCCCGCCCCCCGAAAATCAAATGTTTAGGCCAAAGTTAGCACGGCATGTGCATTTATTTTTATGACTTGGCATATTCAAACATTACAATTGTATGTTTAAAAAAGGGAATTTGAGCTTTTTTGCTCTTCCTTTCTTGGGTCTACACCTTTTCTTAGTTCCATTGTTTTCCCTTTCACAGTACATTTTTGTATCTTGGTATATCTCTTCAGCATCTGTTTCTCCTCAGTCATAATTTTCATTCAAGAATAATAACTCTTTGGTGTCTTTGGACATATTTTGTTTTGCCCCCACCTGTGAACTTCACCAGGGTGCGCTGAAGGTTAACATCTCCATTTCTGGAATTCTCTTGGATCCCTTTTAGAGAAAAGTGCCAAAGAATATAAGCAGGGCTCCAAGGTATCTGGGCTCTGCCCAAGTCCTTTGAGGAAGGCTTCCCCTAGCTGTACCTTCTGCCAGTTCCCTTCTGTTCTCACTGTGCAGGGCTTCTCCACGATTCCACACGGGAACTTGAGTCTTTCGCTCACGCGGGAAAGGAAACTTTGGATTAAAAGAAGTGCCCCAATACTTGTTTATCTAACAACACTCTACCTCCTCTGTTGACAGGTGGAAAAATGCTTTTCACTTCAGTGAGCTTTCTGTGCCCTTCCCTTCTCCATCCCACATCATGCAGGGGCCCGAGTGTTCCCAGTGCTCATTTTTAAATGCTCCTATCAATTGTCAGAACGATTGGAGTTGCTAAAAGAGCTTTTCCCACAATTGCTGAAATAGCAGAAAGGTTAGGTGAATGGCAAAAGCATTGCTGTAAGTAGCTGGTGGGAGGGACCTTTTAGCAGTGCTTTGTCTAAGGGGCGCTGGGTCACGGGGTCACTCCATTAACATGCTGTCTTTCTTGTAACATATGTCATGCTGTTTGCTTCAGTTCTGACTCTCAAGCTGTTGCAAGAGGCAGTCAACCCAACTTAAAGTGGCGCAAACAGAAACAGACTTTATTGGTTTGTAGAACTAAAAAGCACTGAGGTGGGGCTGTCTTGTGCTGCTAAATGGGAGGCCCAGATGGTGCTGGAAGGCCACTGCTTTCTCTATATTACATCTGTTGGCTTTTTTCTCACGAGTGTTTTCTCTGCATGGGTGTTGGCTCATTCATAGGCAGGCTCTCCCCTCAAACTCATGAGATGGCTGCAGAAGCTCCAAAACTTATCTCTTCTCAGCTTCACTTGCACGGGAGTCATTGCAGTCAGCCCTTTGATAGTAGAAGGGTTAGCTTCATGCAACTGGATTTCCTGTGTATCTGGAAAGAGGAGCAGCTCTGGAAATTGGATATGCTCTTTACCCAGCAGCCCCTGCAAAAGCCTCCTTGTGCTCTGCTGGCATTGCTGTTACTTGGTAACAAAACCTTGATTCGTATCAAGTATTCTCCATCCTTCCTGCAACCAAATGCTCCAAGGGAGGCTAGACCCAGACCAGCTTGGAGTGAATTCTGGTTCACCCAAGACTCCATGACTGTGATTGATTGGGCAAGAACATGTGACACAATTCTGGCCAAGGATATGTGAGAGAAAGTCAGATGAAGACCCTTGGAAAATGTCTCTTTGCTCTTGAGAATGAATGCATAGGAAGAGATGGCCTCTTCTTCCAGATGTTGTCTAGACATGATGCCAGCAGCTACTGAAGCTATTTAGTGGCCATAGAACTAGCCCAAAGACCACGGACAAAGCTGGTGTGCTGGGGACCACATAGCAGAAAGGTGGAAGGAACCAAAGGCTTTGATGAGACCGTTGACCTGCTGCATTAACCAACCCTGGAGTCACCCTGCCTTTGACTTTTTGTGATATGACACAATAAATTACTCATTGATTAAATTATTTTATGCTGAGTTTTCTTGTTAAAAAGGAATTTGATCTTTATTGCTATTTCATCTCTTGGCTTTTGTTTGTTTGTTTGTTTGGCCTGTATGCTTTGGTTCCATTGCTTTTTACAGTGTGTTCAGCCAAAAGCATCCTAAATGATACCGTTGCCCTGGCTCCAGCTGGGTCATGTGCCCATTCCTGACCATATTCACTGTGGGAATGGGCTCAGCCTAGATGATCCAGTTCCCTTCTGCAGAGGGATGGGTTCACCCTATGTGATCTCATGGACCGAGTGTGGAAGAAGAGGACCATCCGCTGAGAAATGAGGGTACGGTCTCCATAAAATGGTGAAATAGATGCTGTGAAACAAAAACATCGGATGTCCAGTAGTTTGTCCTTTTGAATGTGTGTTTTATTATACAAATGGCCTCAAATTGTGAGTATAGTGGGTAGGGAGCAGGCAATGTGTCACTTGTTCTGGTAGCCCAGCATGCGTAACTTTGGAGGTGTTTTAGACGAAAGGCGGATCTGCTATGCTATTGACTCATCTCAATAGCCTATGAAAATGGCTTTGGAACATAAGCGATTTCAAGATCATAGCAAAGGACAGTGTGACCCATGGCCAAGACAAAGCATCGAGTTGCTGGATGATCCAGTGCTCCCTAAGGATACTAGAAAAAGGAGGCTGCTATTTAAGCAGCGTATACCATCCCTCAGGACTCAAGGTTTTCTGGCCCCTTCTCTCGTACCTCCTGAAGTTCAGTTGGTCTCACAGCTCTGAGTCAGCCTGGTCTGTGGAATAGTGGGGCCTCAGGTCAGGCTGTGCGTAGTGATTTCAATTCCGCCGTTGGCTGGAATTCCATCTGTCAAGAAAGTTTTGCAGTCAGCCATTTGATAGTGGAAGGGTTAGCCCACGAAACTGGATTTCCTGTGTATCTGGAAAGAGGAGCAACCCTGGAGATCTGAAATGCTCTGTGAAAATTGAGGGTTAGTTTTTGCTATTGCTGGTTAGTTTCTGCTGAACCTAATGCACTTCAACATTTGAGGATTGAAAAACAAGAGAAAAATTTCTCTATTTTTTATTATGAACATAAGTAAGTTCATGGCAAGAGAATCTAATCAACATTAAACTATTTACTTCCGTCCAAAGTAGTTTCCCCTCTGTCAGTGCAGAGACAGGCATTTTTACTTAGTTATAATTAGTGTGAACACGCTCGTTTTTGTTTAAGAAAGGTTTTCTTTACCTTGGCATTCAAGTTTGTTTTCATAGGCGAAGAAAACAGGGAGAAGAGAACAAGAAGGAACCTTTGCTGGAGAGTTGGGAGGATTATATGGGGTCATACTGTCCTGGGGTTACAGAAACCTTAAAGGACCCCACATCCCTCTCCATCTCTCTCATGATCATCCTTCTGTTCTAACAGACTCACTGGAGTGGCTTTTCCACTCAAAGGTCTGTCCAGATCTTACTCCACAGCACCAAGGGTGGAGTCTTGCTTCTGAAGGAAGAATGAAATCCCATCCTCGGGGTCTGCTGGGGGCTCATCTGGCTGCCATGGGCTTGCACCATTGCTCTTGCTTTACTGGGCCATGGGATTAGCTAAGGGTTTTCCTTACGGACAGAAAGCAGAAATAATGCTACTCTGGGACAGACCTCCACACTATTCCCCTCAAATGTCTGTTTTCTTAGTCCGATCCCATCCCAATGGCTCCCAATCTATCAAAGCATAATATTGCCAGTCCCAGTTTTTTTTTCTAAGTTTGGAAAGTAGCCATGTTAGGTTTAATTAAAACCAGTAACTATTTGTACAGCTGTCCCTGGGTTCATGGCTCATGAAAGGATTTAGCTTTAACCCTACCTTGCTGCCTAAGGCCTTTGGGAGTTTCACACAAAACCATTTGGGCTTCTCACGTGGGCAGTGCCAGGCCTGGGTACCAGGGGCAGGCCGCGCCCGACACGCTGATGCCACTTCAGTGACTAGGCCCTCGGTGCACACGGGGTGTGGAACAAAGGGGAGAAGAGCAGAACTTTGAGACAACTCCTTCTAGTTTTGTTTGGGGGATGCAAGGCCTTGAAGGCTGCCCCAAGAAATTTCTGAAAAAATTCCCCTAGGGTTGGGAAGGGGGCGGGGCAGAAGACTGGCACAGTCTTCCTTTTGTGAGTTTTTCTAAGGCTCTTTGCACTTTCACCCCCCGGGTGGGTCTTTCACATCCCCAGCTCGAGGGCCTAAGTGGTCATTGGCAGGCATCCCTCGAAGTAGACGGGGGCGGGGTATCCCTGCTGATTGATGCGTCCGCACAAAGCAGCACGTTTTCCCATCAAAGCCCTAGAGAGGAGGAAGAAGCGGCGCTCAGCATTTGGCTTATTTTCAAGTGCACACCGAGGAGCGCTTCAGACAGCCCCCGGGTCAGAGCAAGCCGATTCCGACTTTCCAAGCCAGGGCAGGGGCCATCGTAGGCCACTGATTGAGGGCAGGGGCGGGGCCGGCCGCACAGGCTGAGAGATTCCGCGGCCGCGGAGCCGCGGGTTAAAAAATGTGACCCTGGCGACCCCCGGAGCCCCCGCCTCTCTCGCACCGCTCCACCTGCACTCCGAGCGCGCCGAGCAGCTGGCGGAGGCCATGGCCAGCCCCGCGCCCTTAGTGGCCTCCATCAGCCACCAAATGGTAGCTCTGCAGACCCTGCAGCTACTGCAGCAGGAGTGGGGCTGGGGGGATGGTCCGGGCACCCCTGGGAGCCCGCGGGACGCGGATCACGTGTTGGCCGTCCCAGCCCGTCGCTCAGGCCCGCTGCGGGCTCGGCCTGGGCCGGGGCGCGAGGAGGGGCGCGGGGGCGCGGGGGGCAGGAATAGGGGTGCCGGGGCGCGAGCCAGCTCCCCTGAGGCGGAGGTGGTGCGGGGCGCCGAGGGGGGCGCGGAGCTGCTGCCCTTTCCCCGGGACCGCGGGCCCTGCACCCTGGCCCGGATGGCGATGCGCAGCGCGCTGGCGCGCGTGGTGGACTCGACTTCGGAGCTGGTCAGCGTGGAGCAGACGCTGCTGGGGCCCCTCCAGCAGGAGCGTTCCTTTCCCATCCACCTGAAGGTGAGTCCGCCCCCGCCGCCAGCCCCTGTGGCGTGCAGGGTCCCCCCGCAGGGCGGGGCTGCTGGGCCAGGATGGAGATCCGTGGGGCCACAGGATCCCCAGAGCAGCTGCCCACTGTGATTTAGCTCTGAGGGGATAAGGAGGGGGCCAGGTGACACTCTGGGGCCTCTCCCAGACCCACCTGGGGGGTTGCCTGACTGCAGAACCCAGGACGCAGGGGGGCCTTGCGAAAACCTCGCTCTGGAACTCCTTTCCCTCTCACGTAAATCGGCTTCCTGCGCTAGCCGAAGGCCCTTCCACACGTGCAGCTTCTAGGGATGGAGAACAGCTCCCCCCACCCCCTTCCAAATTAATAACCCTGCCCCCAGAGTCCCCTCTGCCTTTTGTATGATGAAATCATCTACATTTATTTAAAGTGCCTTCGCATGCATGAATCACAATTCTTTTTGCATAAATCCAATTCCCCTTAGAGCTCAGGGGCCTTACAGAGTCAACCTAAATTCTCATAAAGTGGGTTGAGAGCCGGGTGGGTCCCGGGTGTTGAAGCGTGAATACTCATACTAAACTCTTGCTAAGTCACCCAGCTCATATGCGGCGGGCGCATTTCCTCTTAAGGTACCAAAGTGCGTTAGCCAGTTTAGCCAGGGAACAGAGCAGCTGCCTCCCAGGCTCAGTAGGGGCCTGGAAATCTGGCCGTCTGGGTTTCAGTCCTGGCCTTGCCATTAACCAACGTAATTGGTTTAAGGTCACAAATCTCTTTGCGACCTTCTGGCTTTCACATTTTGACCAGGAGCGCTGCTTTATTCCCCTTGGGAGTCTAGCAGAAGGGAGTTAGGGAGGGCTGATGAGAAAAGCTTAAGGCGCTTCTCAAGAGTTGCTATTCCTGCTGTACAAACCAAGGTTTGCAAAAAGTTGCTGTATGTCAAGGTGCACTACACACTGTAAAAGAGTTATTTAAAATCAGTCATGATAATACACATTATACACCCAAAGAAGTATTGTTTCTCTACGCCAGGATTTCTCAAGCTCTGTACTTAGCAACACTGTGGCCTGGCTAATTCTTTGCTGTTGGGGGTGTCCTGTGTATTATAGGATGTGGAACCATGTCCCCAGCCTCTGCCCTCTAGGTGCCAGTAGCATGCTCCCTGCCCCAAGTTAATAGGACCAAAAATGTCTCCAGACATTGCCAAATGGAGGTGGGGAACCAGGATGAGAAGCACTTCTACACAAAAGTTACAGAAGGAACCTCAATTTCACCAAATGCTCTCCAATGTATTCATAGGATGTACCTTTTGGGTTTTTTTTTTTTTTTTTGGTACCACCAAGAAATTTTTAAAAATTCTGTGAATTAAACTATGATACACTATTCATTATAAATTACATCCTAATTTTGGGGATTTTTTTTTTATTTTTTTTTTTTAAAGAAACAGGTCTTGCTGTGTTGCCCAGGTTGGAGTGCAATGGCTATTCTCAGGCATAATCATAGTACACTGCAACTTCAAACTCCTGGGCTCTCCCTCCTCCCTCAGCCTCCAGAGTAGCTGGGACTGCAGGCACCTGCCTTGCTAACTTCAGGGATTTTTAAAATATAAAAAAAAGTGCATCTTAGAATTGATGAGCTATGAAGTGCCATGTGATGTTAGTAAGCATATACAGGGCATAACAGGTTGTCAAAAGGAGAGACTGAGTGATCAGTTTTGCCTTAAGGCGATCCTGGAAGGCTTCCTGGAGGAGGCAAGAAAAATGAATATTGCTCTCCAGACATTCAAAAGAAAAAATGTTAAAGGGGAATTCTGTGATCCGAGGTCCAGAAGCATTGAAACGGCCTGGGGCTCTGGGGGAACTGCAGTCAGTTCAGTATGGCAGGAGGCAAAGAATGATGCTGGAGACTTAAGTGGGGGCCAGATTGGGAAAGGCCTGTGTGTCACTGAGAGGACCTTGGATTGTCTTGCAAGCAAAGTGTGGATAAATCACAGAAGCCTGGAGAGATCACGGAAGGATAGGTTTCAGTTTGAAAGTCAGATCTGAGGGCCTGACCCAGCTCAGTGGCAGTGGAGTAAAGCCCGTGTCCTCTGCTCTGGAGGCCAGTCTGCCACACATCATGCCCTTCTAGCTTAGTGCCGCTGTCATTTCTGCTTGGCAATCCCTTCTTGATTGACTTTTGGTCCTAAACATTTTCCACACTCCTCAATCTTTCTTCAACCAGACCTGAACCCTCTCATTCCTTTTCTGAGAAAATCGAGGCCGTCTAACACAGATATCTTCCTCTCTACATTAAAAAAAAAAAAAAAAAAAAAAAAAATCCCATTTCCTCTCATTTTCATTCTTATCTCTAATAAATAAATGCTGCTCGTCTCCCCCCTTGTAAATTCTTTGTCTCAAGCACTGGAGCACATCGTTCACTTGTCCTGAATCTTTTTCTATCGATTCCCTCCTCTCTCCTTATATTTTCTACTCCCTTCTCTTTGCCGATCCTCTCGGTCCACAAACCTGCTAAAAGCTTCCCTCGGCTACCCACCCCCTTTCCTTCCTTGTCATGAGCAAACTTTGTGGACATTTGGATGTGTGGCTGCCACTCTGTAGAAGCATCCAGAGCTCATTTCATGCTGCTGGCATCCGCTATGCACTCGCAGGCGGGTGATGAGTTTTAGGGCCCCTGAGAACAGCCAGTGCTTCCAGAAGGAGAGAAGCAGGGAGCAGTTTCTCTACACGCTTTGCCCCCTTCCCAGCCTCTTGGAATTTTGCTTGTTTGCTGTTTGGGGAACAGGTTATATCTCTGTTTGCTTTGCAGATTATTGATTACGTAGCACTTAGACTTGAGGAGACAGCATTCTGTCTTTCTGGGGGCTGGTTATACAGACTTGGCTTCGTTAATCCTAGTGTTGATTCAAACAGTTTGGAAGGGTGTTTTCTATATTTTTAAATTAAGACCATGCAGATTGGTTTTATCCAACAGAATGGTTTCAGGAGGATTTCTGCTAACGGAAATCACGCTTGTGTATCGCTTAGCAGTATCTGGAAACCCCCCCAACATCAGGTCTCTTTGGTGGTGTTACCTGCCCAAGAGGATAGGAGAGAGAGCCGCCTGAACTAAAAGCTCATCAGAGTCCCTGACAGGCATCAGGGACTCTGCAGCAGAGACAACACTGCATAGTGATCAATCCCATGGAGCATTTCAAACCTACTCTGCTATTTCTTGCCAATAATTTGCCTTGGGTAAATTATTAATATTTAGCTTTCCTGTGCCTCGGTTTCTTCACTTGTAAAATGGGGATAGTGGGATCTAACCTAAAGAGTTACTGAAATAATGCGTTGAAAGTCTTAGTCTCCATCTATTTGAATTACAATCATTATTGTAATTATTACTATTGATGGGTTGATGCTTCATGATTTCTTATTGACTATTATTTTTGTGAGTTCCATTCTTGATATTAATCTGATCCATGAAATCTCTGTTTACTTTTCTGGGACTACTGACAACAGCAGAGTTAGAATGACCCAAAGAGACATCCAGGAAGCTTCTGCTGTCCAGAGGTCAGCTTTAGCTCCACACCCAGTGACAGACTTAGAAGTGTCACCATGGAGTTGAGCAAAACACTTAAGGGTTAAGGAAGTGAAATTTTCAGGCATGGAGGCGGAGAAACCCTTCCCACAATAATAACAGACATTTTTCTAGTATTTTACTCTTCAGTTAAAGAAACCAACACTTAATTATTCCTTTTGAACATTTAGAAATTAGCAAACCCATGTAAAAAACCATGAAATGAGTTTCTTCATGGTGGATGAAAAAGGCTTAACACTACTAAGTCTTGTTAGATTTGCTGCAGAGAATGGAGTTGACCAACTTGATAAACATTTATTATAGGAGGAAACTGAGGCTCAGAGAAATTGAGGGCCTTGCTCAAGACCCTGCAGCCAGGAAGTGATGGGTTTTATCTGACTCATTCTGCAACATCACAGCACTAGCTCATAGGGCTATTAGACACATCATGCTGAAATAATGTACGTGAGAAGATATGGTAGACAGGGTCGTGTTGCACATGCTGTGCACTGTACATTGCTTGGGCTGCAACAGTCACAGCACAGAGTGGGTGTATCAGTCAGCTCAGCAGCCATAACAAAATACCACAGTTCTGTTCTGGGTGGCTTAAAGAACAGACATTTATTCTCTCACTGTTCTGGAATCTGGAAGTCCCAGATCAAGGTGCCAACAAATTCAGTTTCTAGTGAGGGCTCTCTTTCTTGCTTGCAGGCAGCCGCCTTCTTACTGTGTCCTCACATGGCCTTTCCTTAGTGAGTGGTATGGGCAGAAAGAGAGAACTCTGCGTGTCTCTGGTGTCTCTTCTAATAAGAACACCGATCCTACAGGATGAGGGCCCCCCGCTCCATGGCCTCGTTTCACCTAAATGACCTCTCTAAAGACCCTAGGTTCCAATATAGTCACACTGGGGGTTAGGGCTTCAACATGAATTTTGGAAGGGACAGAAACACTGGGTGGCCTGTGCACCTTCTCCTGTGATGCCCACCTTGCATAGTGACACTGGTTGAAGTTAAGAAGTCATTATCAAATTAGTAACGCTAGTTAGAATGCATTAGACATTTCCACTCAAAGGGAGCAGAGAAGTGTGCAGGACACCAGAAGGAAGCCAGTCTAGGCTTTTTTAAACTTCTGAAAATGACCAATTCACACAGGAACCATTAGCCAAGCCAATCATGAAGTTATTCTGATTGAATGTTGTCTCTCTTCCTTTGGGAATTAAAAACATTTATAGTTTCCAAGAGTCCTGTTCTGAAGCAGGTTTCATGGAAACTGGCCGAAGCCAACTTTTGGAGGCAAAAGAGCTTTCTTGCCGTTGCAGATTAAACTTGCCTGTGAGCTCGCCGTTTCAGTTAGCTCATTGTGGTACCAATTATTCCATCACGTTCGATAGTCCTTGCTGGTTTTCTCATTCAACAGAGCAAGAGCAACAGTCGTAAAACCGTTGGCTTTGGTTTCACGGTCATTGCAAACTGCAAGTGTGAATATTGGGTTGCTCCGAGGAAGACATTGACGACGAGTGCTTTTTCCCCCATTAACAATAGCTAGTGAAGCCAGCTTCTGCAAATTTGAGAACAGTGTCTTCAAAAATTACTGACTTACTGTTGAAGAAATAAATGCTCATGGTTATACCATCAGTAGTCATTGCCAGGGGTTTGCTCTTTATATGGGACAAAATTGTGCTTGTATGTTAGAAAAAGGCCCAGTGACTAGTCACAGAATTTGTTATTCCCTCCCTCTAGCCATGGATATGGTGACTGCTCTAGAAGTAGCTTATTTATAGGTTTGTAATTCCTTATAATATGAATGATATGAAAATCAGGACATAATAGCTTTCTCAAATGAAAATTTTGGGAAAGACATTGTAGAAAAGGCCCTAAAACCAAACTACTTATGTTTGTTTGACATCTTGATGGAAATGCTACAATGTTTTATTTTACAATTTTTGAGTTTGCCTTGTGAACGTCCCTGAATCAAGTGCTTGTACCTGTCACAAAAGTGCTTTTCACTGGACTTTTCAACTGAAAATGGTGCTGTACCCAAAGCAAATGCATAAGGAACCTTAGTTATTTGTGGGCATTTACACTGGGTATGCCACAAGTAAAATGTTTAATTTCCTGTGGACGATAGACATTTTATGGTGACTGGCAAATATTTTCATTCTTCATTGGTGTTTTATTAATACACAGTTACATATCTATTTGAGACTGACCTGGGGTTCAGGCAACTGGTGGCTGCTCTGGGCCCTGTGAATCTGTAGTTCAAAGCCAGATGTTGATGAACCAAGTGAAGTTGGGGCAATTTGTAGTTCATGATAGTGTGTTCTTCGCAACATCCCCCTAAAGCAGAAACAACATTCCCATTTTAGGTACACATCCAGTATGAAGGATTCAAATGGATCTGAGGAAGGCGTATATGTTCCTTTGCCGGGCCCAGCAGTGGGTGACTTTAGTGGAGATCAGTCTGCTGGCCAGGCAGATGTTTATTAGGGTAAGGCCCCATCACAGAAAACTGGGGAAAAACTAACTTGTTTTCTTTCTTTCTTTCTTTCTTTCTTTTCTTTCTTTCTTTCTTTCTTTCTTTCTTTCTTTCCTTTCTTTCTTTCTTCTTTCTTTCTTTTCTTTTCTTTCTTTCTTTTCTTTCTTCTTTCTTTTCTTTCTTTCTTTCTCTTTCTTTCTTTTCTTTCTCTCTCTCTCCTTCCTTCCTTCCTTCCTCTTTCTTTCTTTCTTCCTTTTTTTCTTTGTTTCTCTCTCTCTCTTTCTTTCTCTTTCTCTTCTTTTCCCCTTCCCCCTTTCTTTCATGCTCTCTGTAGAGAACATGAGGCCTTCAGGGAGAGTTGGAGGGGAAAATGCGGGAAGAAACAAGCTTATAGAGGCCAGTGCAAGAGAATATAGCTCAAGACGTGACAGTTTGGAAAACAGCCAACTTATTTAAAGCCAGTGGTTAAGTGAATATGAACTGATTTATAGTTTACATAGATCTAGAAGTGAATTTCCAAGGCGACATAGTAGGAAAAAAAAACCCCTGTGGATTGTTTAAATGTTATGTTATCTGCATTTTAGAGCCTAGTAAGTTATATTGTATTTTTGACATTATTATGCATTGCTGTTGGTTTCAGAAAACAAGCTTTGAAATGAACTCCTGGTGCTAGATTCTTTTTGTCTTCAAACTTTCAGTTTGATGGGAGAGTTTATTTTCAGTAAGAAGCTAAAAAAAGGGCTTAACTTTTCTTTTTGGACATTGCAGGTGCATTTTCACTTGTTCGAAGATTCCAGATGTGCACATTCCTAATAAATGCACAATGCAGAATGCAGAAAAGTACAAGTGTGGCAAGTTTTACTGACCTTCCTTATACTGGGCAGGAGAGAACAGAGCTGAGAAAGGGAGAGCTCCAGCTGGGAGGTCTCTGATTAGCTGGGGGGTTGGCTTTACATGGGGTATAGAAGGTTCCGTGCCTTGAATATCTTTCAAATAGCCAAGCCCTCTCAATTATGCTGCAGGGAAGGGGAATGGGCCATGAGGCCAGTCTTCAGTTTGGATTCGGTCATACTCAATTTGGGCTTTGTAACGCTCATAACACTCAGTCAGTCTTAAGAAAAATAGCATGAAGTTGGCCAAGGAAGAAACGAATTTGTAGATATTTTGTTCCATCCCCAAAGCTAGTTTAGTGCCTCTCCGACTTGTTCACCCCGCTGTAGCATCCACACCTCTGTAACTCCTGTCCCCCAGGCTTGTCTCATTACTGCTCTTTTATTTGGGGCAGGACTTTGATGAACACTGGTGTTCTGAAGGAGAGAGGTTAGTTCCAGCTCTGCCACTAACTTGCTGTGTGACTTAGGTATGTTGTTTACTCTCCCAAAGCCACATTTCTTTTCACCTATCATTGTTGTGAGCATGGAGTGAGACAAGTGTAGAAGGAGCCTAGCTTGCAGTCTGGTGCCTAGAAGGTGCTAGGCTGACAGGCCAGGCCAGTGTTCTTAACAGCCGGTTTGCCATGTTACTCCCGTGACTGGATGTGTCCAGGGACTTTACTCTGGCATTCAAGGCTTTCCATACAATCTATTGTTTCGGTATGTAACACAAAACTGTTATTTTCAGACTAGTCTTCCCCTTCCTGCTGTCCCACCTCCTTCTTGACTGCAGACCTTGGCTTGTGTTATTCATTCTAATTACAGGGGCCATCTCTTTGCCCTGTGAGTCAAATATTGCTTTTCCCAACACCACCTATTTTGTAGGATCTAATATAGTCCTTCCCACCTGTCGCTTCTCTGATGCCTCTTCCAAGCCTCCAGTCACCTCTGCAAGGGCACGCTGATGGATTCGAGAATTCTTTCTGAACTTAAATCTTACTCTGTGTGACATCTCGCCAATTAGATTCGAAGTTTCTACGGGGCAGCTTTTTTTCTTTTCTTTTCTTCTCTCCCCCCCTCTCCCCCCGGTCCTCCCTTCTTACTGACCTCCCAGCATCTAGCAGAATTCTTTATTTATAACCTTAGATGTAAGGGAGTGCTTTACAAAGACAAAGAGCTTTCGTATCCATGAACTAATTTGACCTTTGCAACCTCTCCCTGTGGTAGCTATTATTGTTTCCATTTTACAAATGAGAAAACTGAGTGTTCCATAGATAAAGTGGCTTGTCCAAGGACGGCCTGTCAAAGGCACAGAACCAGAGCTCTGATGCCAAGTCAAGTGCTCTTGAAGGAATGAGCTCTGTCTGCATCCCCAGGGTCTTTGTAACTCTGTGGAGGGCTGCACATCCTAAGTGACATCTGCAAAGTCCCTTTTGCCATGTAGGGTTACACACGCATAGATTCTGGAAATTCGGATGTGAATGTCTTTGGGAGGCCATTATTCTGCCTACCATAGAGTAGGTTTAAGCTAAAAATTAAGAAAAAAAAGTTCTGAAAACTAGAGCTATCTCCTTGAATGGATTGCCTGCTAAGCACATGAGTTTCTCTAGTGTGTCCAAATGAATTTTGGACAATAACACATCCGGCATGCTATAGAAAGGATTCGCACATCAGAATGAGCTTTGTATGAACTCTGTGCTCTGCTTAAATTATGAGTGTATAAATGTCTATTCTTCCATAGGATTGGGTTTTTTTGTATGTTTTTACCATAGCCCTAATCATATTTCAATGGACATTTAAATAGATAATCTCTGTGTCTCATTCCTTCTACTGGGATATAAACTCTTTAGAGAGTAGGTACCATGTCTTACTGCTTTTTATCCGGCATAGTAGGTCATGTAGTGGAGAGTTGATACACATTTTAAAGACATTTAACTAATTCATTAACTGAGTTAAACAGGCCGAGGACAATATCCCAGTAGATCAGCTGAGTCATGGGAGAGTATCTCAACTCACTTTAAAATGTAAATGCTGGCCATCAATTTAGACTGCTATAGCAATCAATACATTTCATATCCGGAGTCTGAAATTATACAAGGCTCTAGAAATTCCAAAACCTGCTTTTTGATTGCTCAGCCATATAGTTCTAATAATTCTGGCAAAGTGCACAAAGCATTGTGTGGGATATTACATCATTTCTGGGAGCCTCTGGGATTTGCTAAATAGAAGGCACTGGGAGGATCTGCTCTGTCATTGAATGAAAAGCACCCTAAGTGAAATCATCGCCAGTATTGATCATGTGAGTTTCTGGTGAAAGCCCATGAGCCAATTAATAGGCTGTTACCTTGATGCTGTGACGTGTGACAGCCACCTTCCACGGCAGTATCAGCACATGTTTGGCTGGAGGTAATGATCATTGGATCCAGAGCTGGCCTTCAGACCTCCTAGCAAGGAAGAGGAACAATCACCTGTTTTATTTTTCCTTCTCTTGGCTTAAGAGGCCCATGGAAAGCCTATTCCTATTAATTTGTTTTCTTTGACTGTTAATATATTTGAGAAAGGATAAAAAGGATATACTGTACCAGAATAGTAAAATAAAGAGACTGCAAACTTGCCAGAGATCTGAAGTTTGCCCAGGGCCTCAGGGACCAGTACAGCCCAGCAGTTGAATTTTATTGTATGTGTAATTTCCCCAAACGGTGCCTCTTTGATTCTTCTTTGATTCTCTTTATAGTAAACGTGAAATTGACTTCAGATTTTGGGCCCACAAATATATTTTTTAAAGGCATTTTCATCTTCTTTGGGTGATGAATGCCTTTGCAGACTGGCTAATAGGCACACGTCAGCACATGTTTCAGTGATTCCTTCTATTTTGAATTGCCTTTTCCATGTTTTCTTTGATCCTTCCACTTTGTACTTCGAGTTGGATTACTTCTATAAAGCAAGCAGACAACCTCCCTTGATGTGGATCTTGGGGAAATAGTACAGAGTGGTTTTTCTCCCCCACTTTTCCATTCCCAAGCAATATGCTTCAGCAATACAGGTTACCCCATAAGCTACGGGACAGATCATCCGAGTAACCCCTTGACACATTCTTAGCAGAAATGAGCAACACACAAAGGTAAGGAGGCAAGAATGCTTTAAAGAGAAAAAAAAAAAACCCAAAACATAAAACCAAGAAGCATGGTAGCTTGGGAATCCTTGAGTGCAGGGCTTACAACCTATTTATGGTTCTGTCTCAGCACCTGTCTCATGTGGTGGTCCTGCTGCCATTGCTGAATTGGAATAAATGAACATTTGTTTTATTTGTTGGGAGATGTTTTTCATAAGCATTTTGTCAGAAATCCAGGTCAAGTGATACATGCTCTTTATTTTACAAAAAAAAAATCAAGCCATATAGAAAAGTACAAAGATATGAGCCCCCAGTCAACCTAGACCTGCCTAGAGACAGCCTGTGTTGGCACTTGCTGAACATTTTCCCTCTGCATCTGTACAGATGCGTATAGATTAGGAGACAGAAGAGGAGAAAAAAAGAGAAAGAAAGAGTGATAAATTTGACAGCAGAGAAGTGAAAAACTACTCTGTGACAATGTTATCATAAAGTCAAAAAAAATGAATGTCTAAGGGGAAAATATACAGAGTTCTTATAAAATATAGGTGAAACAGACAACTCAGATGTATGTGGACAAAAGACAGGAAGAGGCAATTTATAGGAGAAGAAACAGGAATGGCCAATAAACATACAAAAAATTAATAAAAAGTCGTCCACTGAGTTTTTGATTTTCACTATAGTTTTCGTTAGAAGTGGATTTGGTTCTTTTTAAGCCTGTTTTTTCTTAAAGCTTTTTTCGATTCCTTCTTTTATATCTTTCATCATGTTAAACATATTTTATCGTCTTCATTTGAAATTCTTGGAGCTTAATCCCATCCCACATTGTGTCTGCTATATCATGATGGATTATATTTTGAATTTATTGATATTTTGAGTTCACCTTCAACAGAGGGTTTTTAGGAATACTATCATGGGATGTGGGCTGTAGACATGTTTCCCAGGAATAGGTTTTTGTTTTCTTTTGCCATGTGTTCATGGCAAATTTTAAGTTAATTTCTTAGCATGGGTGTTCCCAGAACATGTGTATGACACAGAGGACAACTTCAAACTTAAAGGACTGTGTAATACACATCCACCGGTACCCAGTGTCAGGGGCAGCTTTACTCCCCACCCCAAACCCAGATCAAGAGAGACTAACTTTCTTTTTTTGATGATACTGGTAGGCAGCTAGAATAATATGTGTGCGTGTGTTTTTTCCTGGCTCTTGAAAGATTTCCCTTACTTTCTTGCAAGCTTAGAAAGAATGTTTGTTCTATTTTATTTAGAATTCTAGGAATGTAGTAGCAAAGGGTTTTGGGGAAACTAAGTGTGCTGTGTTGCCAGAACCAGAAGTCCAGCGGAAGTCATTTCCCTATATTGAAAATAGATCATACAGTCACTATTATCACTAATGGGGAATGATTTCAATATGCTTATTTATTTGCAATGGATTTTAGAATGTAAAATGTTTGGAGATTAAAAATCTATGAAATTACTTCATTCTTTTAAACTACCTGGGAACTGTTCTTTCTAAATTTGCATTGGGAATGTCTTGAGACCATGTCCATTAAATATCGAATTCTGCACTGGAACAGAATTTGAACAGAGTGTTGAACACCGTGAGTGTGGAATAATAGGAACAGAGGCTATTTGTATATTTGTCACAGCTCTTTTGGAAACTCAACTCCAATTGGCTTAAGTAAAAAAAGATATTTATTGACTCAGCTGAAAAATCACGGGGTTTATTGCTCAAGTACAGATAGAGTCACATGCTCAGAAAGTGTAATTCGAGTCAGTCTCTTTTAATCTTTTTGTTCTACTTTCTTTTGTGTTGGCTTCATTGTTATTTGAACTCTGCCCTTATGGTGGCAAGGTATTTTCCAACAGCCTCAGTTAGAGAGGACAGCAGACGCTCTTTACAGCTTGTCTAGCAGGTAACCTGGGACTGTGGCTTATTGGCCTTGGCATCTGCCCATCCCTGACCAGTCCACCTGGCCAAGGAGTGACTGGCCTCGCCCCTGGAGTTAGGATCAGCTTTGGTCCAATTACAGAGGCTGAGAATGGAGGAGGGTAGTTCTCTGAGAGAAAAATCGGGGTGCTATCACCAGAAGAGAAGGGGACGGGCAAGGCACCGCAAATGTGCCTCATAATCTGTCTAATTTCTTGTTTGTGTTTGCTGTTCCTTTCAGGACAGTGTTGAATTTAGAAACATCTGCAGTCATTTGGCTCTCCAGATTGAAGGACAGCAGTTTGACAGAGACTTGAATGCTGCCCACCAGTGTTTGAAGACAATAGTCAAGAAGCTGATTCAGTCACTTGCTAATCTCCCCTCAGATGCTCACGTGGTAGCCTGTGCTTCCTTGAGACAGATTTTACAGAATCTCCCAGACATCTGAGTGTTAAAGACATCGGGGTTAAAACCACAGCTAGTGCTGTTGAGAGAACTGGATACCTTCCCTTCCTAAATGAACCAGCAGACGATAGATGTTTTTATTTCCAAAAAGGAGAGACTTAATGGCACATGGAACAGTGTGACCAGTGGCATCCGTAGCTTTCAGGATTATCGCATGTCAGTGGAAATTTTTTAAAGCAGTTAGTTCACATTTTTTAGTATGTTGGCTTATTTGCTGACTTCTTCATTGAAATATATTCTACTTTGTGTAACTGATTTGATTATATATGTATATATTTATCAATTCATAGTATTAGTTTTGACTGAATGATACCTTAATCTATATTCATATTAATGTAGGCCTATAAGGTTTAAAATGGCTATTTATATGGTTAAAGCTTCATGGTTCTTAAAATTAACTTAAATAAATGGGCTATTTGATAATTGCTGTGTTACTTACTGGACACTTCATTTTATATTATGAGAATGAGCTTTAGTTGTAGGGCCACAGGTGTCAGTAGCTGAGAGCTCTAATTCTGGCATTAATAATTTACTGTTGGGCAGCAAAAGAGTTGCTTCTAAACCTTGTCCTTTCATATACTGGTTTATAAATTTAAAATGATAATGAGCTATGAAGTACCAAGGGTATATGATCTGTAAATACAAAGTACTGTATTATTAAAGTCTCATATGGAAAAATCTAGCTCTTCTTGCTGTCTCTAGATGTTGTGATTGAAGTAGGAAATTCTTGTGAAAAAAAGGAGGGAGTGGATATACTGGCAGATTCCCCTAACCAGTTAGAGCTGGAAAAAGAGGGTGATTTCTTCTTCCTCCTTCTTCCTCCTCCTCCTCCCTTTTCTAGAGGTTCTCTGATTGAGAACCAAAGTAACATGAAATGCTATTTTCTGTTAAAATTTTAATAGAAACAGAATCAGATTTAGAAAAAAATGATTACAGTGTATACGTGCAGCTTGTTTTCAAAAAGAATTATAAACTGAGTCTGTGTGGTGAGAGTATATCTACTATTTTAAAAAGTGTTGATAGTAATTAAAGTCTTTTTAATCTCATCTAATTTTAGTTGGTTCCAAATGTTTCCTTCCAGAGTTTGAGAATGAAAGGTACATACATTGTTTCTCTTCGTATGTAACTGACCATTTCCACAGAGGAGAATTAAGTATATGAGACTGAATTCAGGAGGAGAGGTGGATACTGTGTTTGCGTGTGTGTGTGTGTGTATGTGTGTGTGTGTTTGTATGTGTGTGTTTGTGTGCATGTGTGTGTGTGTGTGTAGGGGCCAGATGGACCAGAAAGAAAGAGCATTTATTTCTTGGGAATAATCTTTGGCACCTTGTTTTCCCACTCCTAGGAAATATAGTATTCTGGAGGCATGACTTTATTGTATGTTGTAGTCTGCTATAGTCTGGAGATGTCTGTCTCCTAAATCTCATGTTGACATGTGATCCCCAATGTTGGAGGTGGGGCTCCCTGGGAGGTGTTTGGTTCATAG
The DNA here is from genome assembly GCA_004363605.1 of Indri indri. Taxonomy (NCBI): domain Eukaryota; kingdom Metazoa; phylum Chordata; class Mammalia; order Primates; family Indriidae; genus Indri; species Indri indri. The sequence continues at coordinate 22,452 of RJWJ010001493.1, forward strand.
GGCTGAACCCTCATGAATGGCTTTTTGCCGTCCTCGAGGTAATGGGTGAGTTCTCGCTCTATGAGTTCCTACAAGAGTTCTCTTAAGAGCTGGTTGTTGAAAAGGCATCTTCTGCCCGTCTCTTGCCCCCTCTCTCGCCATGGGAGCTCCCCATGCTGGTTCCCATCCACCCTCTGCCAGGGCCGGAAGCAGCCTGGAGCCCTCACCAGAAACAGATGCTGGCGCCATGCTTCTTGTACCGCCTGCAGAACTGTGAGCCACATAAACCTCTTTTCTTTATAAATTACTCAGCCTCAGGTATTCTTTTATAGCAAGCAAACAGACTAAGACAAGGTCTTTCTTTCCCCAGGGAAATTATCCCGGTATTTTTCTTTAAAGACCCATCATTATTAATAGCCTACCTACCCTGTTTGCAATGAATGGTCCTCTCAATAAATACTAAGGTTTGTTTTTTCACTGTTACTATTAATACAAGAAATATTGACCGTTTTTGCTTTTCTGTTTGTGCTTGTGCTTTTTCCTCACTTTGTGCCGTGTTTCCCACAGACTGATTAAAATCCTACTCATCCTTCAAGGCCTGATTTACCCACCACCCCCTCCATAAACCCCCCTGGGTCATCCTGGTCAAAAGTGAAATCCTCCTCTTCTTAACTTGAATACAACATAGTCTGTGCTACTTCTCTCGCATTTATCATCTTAATACCACGGCTGTCGGTAAATCCACTGTCAAGATCAGCTTGCTAAGGGGTGGAATTATCTAGACATCTTTGTACATTGCATAACATCTGTGGTTCTTACAGTCGTGTGACCCTGCTAGAACTGCCACCGCCTCCCCCTCCTCTTCACACCCCTCCCTCATCCCAGTCTAACTTCTGTGGCTTTTGTTCTACGGTCAATCTGTACAATCACTTGCCTGTACATGCTACCAGTTCCCTTCCCCTTTCCCCTTTGGTTGAAGGCTACTTGCGAAACTCTATTCCTGCTCAAATTCTATTCCTCTGCCTGCACGTGGTCAAGTCCAGCCCTCTGTCTGTACATGAGTTCTGAATGCGTCTGGAGAACACTCATATAGTGCCTTGAGCAATATACCTTGATCACTTGTATGAGGGCAGGTCGTGGATGTTTTTCATAACTCTGAAAAGAACTTGAATCATTTGATATTTTCTTCCCTGAATGTCTTTGAATATTTCACCTTCCCATTCCCTTTGACTCTTATTTTTAGATGACCCATAACAATGGATTTCTGGGTGGTAGAAACCCTCCAGAAATAGAGAAAAGTAGGGGCCATGCTGGGGACCTTCTAAGCAGAGCGGGATACTAGAATGACAAGATGGCACCTGTACTCTTCTCTCGTCCTCAGATGCTCTCCTCACTGCCTACTCTGATCCTACATCCTTTCAACTGCATGTCTCACACTGATTCACCAGCTATCTTTGGGTTCCTTTGGCTGTGCTCCATTTTCTTTTGCATCTTCAGAATCAACCTTTTTCCCTCCATTTAAATGCTCTGCTATTGTTCTAACTGATGCAGTTTCTCCCCAAAGTGGATTAGTTTTCTTGGTTTAAATGAAGGTGTTTGGAGGGTAGAAATCCATTTGGATACTTGCTTCAGACAAAATGTTAGAATCAAGTCCTTGCAAGAATCAAGTCCTTCACATCTTCCCTCCAACAGTTGGCCCCATTTCCCATTTTTCTTCCTGCTCTGGTGCCAGATCCTTAGGCAATAAATCTATCAAAGAGGAGTATAAATCCTGTGCATCTGTGAATTCAAGCCACATTGAATTCAGCAGAACTTCAACTAAGAAGTGTTCCGTATCATCTGGGTGTCCTCATCAGGGACCTCAGTGTTCCATTCTACTGCCAAATGACCACAGTCCTGGTTTCACTTAGCTACGTGCCAGAACCAAAGGTCTGGGCTGTCCTATGTATTCCAGAGAGCTTTACCTTTGTTGGAGGTGACTCGTTTACTGCTATGCTTAATAGGAATGATGATAAAGCTGACTATAGTTTGTAAATTTCTTGTGGACAAATTCATTTCATATCTGCTCCATGCTTATAGTCATAAGTCAGGAGACACTTCCAAGGTTGGCAGAAATCTTTCTTGGCACAGAAGTACCACTAATTTGTTTCCCTTGCCTTGGTGAAGACTTTGATAATAATCATGGTTTCACTTTCTTTTTCCTTAAAAAAGCATTACGAAATGCCTGTGGAACATAAGGGTATCTGGCAGAAAAACAAATTCACAGGGATCCTGGAAAAAAGTTGCAGGAAACAGTGTTGGATTAAGTTGCTACAAAGAGGAAAGAGGAGATTCTGCAAAGGTCCCTGTCCCCTGCACCTGGACTCCAGCTCAGAATGGACCTGAAGAGTACAAGAGGACAGCATAAGCATGGAACACTCTGTGTGTGTGTGTGTGTGTGTGTGTGTGCGCGCGCGTGCGTGCACGTGTTGTGTCTGGGGCACAGGGAGGGAGGATAAGGGGAGGAAGTACACTGAGCCTGGCGCTGTAATCCCAAACATAAAGAAAGCAGTGGGATAATTTGGAAAATTAATGTCCTTGGAGATATCCACGGACTCACTTTAAAGAGTTCATCAAATGTGTTTGTTGATTTGTTCAAATGAAAAATAC